>KZ061934.1:63080-108810 GCA_002091835.1 Anopheles maculatus | reverse complement strand
AAATGCCGGTACCGGCGTCGCACTAGTGGACGGCTGCGATCCTCGCTTTTGTTCCACCGATCCTGCCGGTCGCGTAGCGATATCCACGGAACCAGCATCGGGGGCAATAATTCGCAATCCAAAAACACGGACGATCGTTCCTGTGGAGCATAATACAGCCGATGGCAGTTGTTGCAGTGCATAAAGGCGCCCTTTCATTGGTGGTTCCGACATTATATTTTGGCTGAAATAATCAATCGTTTTATTATTTTTTATGTAAGTATGATAATAATTTGCTTCATTGTCATGAAATGCGCCTTACTTACTTATATTTATTTATTTTCCAGGTGAACTGCTGTTTGAATTTTGAATTGAATTTGAATGCTGCTTTGTGCTCTGAAATCTCCGTGTTTATGTTTATGTTTTCAGCTGTCGCTTTCAATAAAGGGTATCAATCACACGCACAATGCCACATTCATGCTAGATGACACGCACACACTGAAAGAAATCGCGGCGAAACAACCAAGGGGCGAAATGGCCAAAATGGGCGAAAAGTTGTCGAAATTTGGAAATCGTCATAAAACGCGTCCATGTGGTCGCTTATATGATGGATTTTTGCTTCGGGATTTTTCCCCCATTTCGCTCGATTTCTACATACCCCTGGCCGTCAATCGTGCTAGCCGGGGTTCTATCCATCCCCGAAGGCGCACAGATACAGTATGGGTGGTTTTTCGCTGCATGTCCACAAGGATCGGCCAGTGCGCTGCAACTGTACCGGGCGATAAGAAAAGTTGCGTTTTTCCTGCACACTGTTTAATTTTCCTATCCAGCTTTACTGTGTGTGTGCATGTGTTTGTGTTGTCATTTTTTCCCTCGCTATCGCTTCCATTCCATGTGTTCCTTTTTTTTGTGGTGAAAGATGCACTATCTGCCGAGCTTTTTACTGTACAATTTCAACCGGAAATAATAACGATAAGGCAACTTGTGCCGCCGACCGCCGACTCCACCATCGAAGTCGTTTGTGGTGAGAATAAATGGGCTGGCTAGGTTGTTTATCATTTCAAGCGCTCGGTTTTAGGGGTTGGAATACGGCGCCATCGCGCCAAAGCATTTCTTTCAACAGGCGGCACGAAATGAGCATTCCTCTAGGTGGCGCTGTTCGGCGCTGCTTTTCTTTAAATTTTGTGCCAAGTGGACGTTTTTGTTTCGTTTGCGTTCATTTGCAGACGTTTCTTGATGAATGACGTCCGAAGTGGATTAAATACAATGTTGTTTGCAATGGTTGTAGGCGATGGGACGGATGTTGCGGAAGGTGGTGATGAAAAATCACACCCTGGAAAGTTTCGTCCGAGCTGTGCAGGGATTGTGCTTTGCGGGATCGATTAATTAATGTTGCTGATGCGTATTGAGCTGTTTTTTCCGGTTTCGTTTTCTCTTTCTTTCTCGCACACACAGTGCCGACACACTTCATGGATGTGGAGCAACACTTTCGTAACAGCATCGATCTGGACGCGGAACAGACGGAAGCCCGGTACGATCAGGAGATGCTCTCTGACATCATTAACGATAACGATCGTGGTGAGCTGCAGAAGGCGGAATCGTGTCTGGTCGACGATTACAAGTATGACCACGGACAGAAGGTAGGTTGTGGATGGGAGGAAAGGATCTTATATTTGTGTTGGAAACTGATTACTGTGACACATTTTTTTCGCTCTTCGACAGATACAACGGCTCGATCCGTGCGAAATTTGTCTCTGTATCGATGGAGAAATATTCTGCTGGTGGAAACAGTGCGGTAAGTGGAGTTCTTTATGGGGATTGGGTGGTAAATATGATTGAATTCGTTAAATAGGAATGTACTATGTATGGGTTTCACACCAATATGCATACAGAAATATACATTATCATGTAACGTTTTAATAGTTTGGAGTTTCATTAAAACTGCTCAGCATCCTCATAGTTCTCGGCTTTGCAATTTATTGCTTCAACAATATGTTTTCAAAACAAACCTTTTTTACGATTAGAGACATACTGTGCAGTAAAGATTGCTTTTATGAACCGTTGCCTCTCCAGTGTCTCAAAACCATACGTCACGTGCAGTGGACAATCTTTTATCTATCCACCGTAAATTAAGCCTCCCCTTTTTACCACATCACAAAACCGATCGATAGTTGGTATCGCCAAGAAGGCCACCCTGGGTAAGCACCCTATATCGTATGGCTTTTGGCAGCATTTAGGTCAGGCCTATAATCAGATGAACATTTTTCATCTACAAACGATGGTATGTGATATGCGTGGAACCGAATCTCCAATGTTGGTCTGTTGTTGGCTGTATCGTGATTTATCTTTTTGGAAAATGGCTTGGCCTCGCTTAAATTCATAATGCAATTTATGGGCCTACTCGGTGTGCGATAAGGATAGCGGTCGAGCGGGTGAATAGGAGTCACCAAGGACAGATGGCTATAAAAGTGGAGAGTGTCACTTAAGGTAATGCAATTTTTGAACCATTTTTTCATGCTGTAATAGAATGGTTGGCTCTGGTCCAACATTGGGACTTTTGAGCAGTGTATTGCATGAGAATGGGATATTCAAGCTTGCAGAATTGTTTTTTGTGAGGTTAGAAAATATGGCGCAGCAATGTGGTGTGATTAAGTTTTGATGAGCCTCCTTTTGTAGATACAGATATTATAGTTTAATAAAAAGATACCTCTTCGTGCTATAAATAATTTAATATTCTAATCTGTTTTGCAGATTCTATAGCAAAAACGATTGACGAATCGGAATCCCAAATAGGATCTTCCCAGCAACTAGCAAACCATGATCAGCTTTCGTCGGAATCCATCTCTGAAGCGTCAACTGTCACCAGCACAGTTAATGCAGCAGGCATACCCACAACAAAAACACAAGGATCCTTCCACCTAACATCCATGGAAGCTAACGATGGTAGCAATGGTGCCACACGACTAACTCTATCAGATACACTAACCGACGGCGGAACTACGGTTGTTAGTAGTACGCTACCGATCTCGACACCTTCATCCCGAGCGCAGAATACAGAGCACGGCTCATCGGAAGTGGTAACCCGTCATGGATCGGTACATGCGGCGGATGCGATCGATGGAATACCCAAGAATATCTTAAGCTTCCCACAAACGCCTCCAATAATGATGTACCGTCCGGTATCGACGGGGCCCGTTACGAGTTCTCCGGCAAGGGAAGGAAAATACACGGACGGAGGACGAAAGGCAAAGTTCAGCTCCATGACAGGTATTCGGAAGTCGAAGGGAAGCTCAGTAGGTCACAAAAAACAGAAGGAGCACAAAAAGAGTCAACAAAAGGCAACGCCTGACGATGGACATGCATTCGGCTATGATCGAAAACCCACGGTAGCGATTGCGAGTGATGCATTGCCGAAGGTTTTCCCAATCGATTCCAGCAGAGAAAATGGAAAGTCACACGATCAGTCACTCGAGGAAGCAAATGGAAATATTGATAAGATTACTCAAGACCAGGCACAAAAGACGGCTTTGGAACAGCAACAGTTTGGAGGCTACGGTTACGGTATGATACACGAACCCGATCGACAAGCGGCTGGTTCGATGCGGAACAAGGATCGAGATGTGCCGCAGCACTACATCATCACCTCGTCCGGACATGTGGAAATGTTTGACGATAGTGGCGCGATGGGCGGGCCTGAAGTTGGAACGGAAAATCAGGAAGTGCACGTCCCCGATGCCGATGGATTCGAGAAGCAACAGTATCGGGATGTACTTAGCTTCGATGGGCGTGTCTCGTCCAGAGTGGCGCAAGATCAACCTTCGAATGGATCGAACGGTGAAGACTCGGAAGATACCGATAGTGAAGAGGACGACACGGAAGAGGACGACTCCGGTGCTATTGCGCCAGCGATCATGCTTACAACGAATGTCACCCAGGGCAAGTATAGCCTCGGCGAGGGAATACAGCTGTCAACGCAGCTACCTGCATCACCGGCCTCCGTGATTGACATACTGAACTCAACCACGCTCGAGACGGATTACGTCGATGGGACGAATCATTCGGAGCTGATCTATCCGGAAGTACCGTCGATCAGCAGTAGCGGTAGCAGTAGTGCCAGCAGTAGCACAACTACAACATCTCCCACGAAACAGGATCAAAGTGAACAGCACTGTGTCGTTATGGGTAGGTTTTGTGGAATACTGTGTTTCAAGGAATGTTAAATATGTGAAAATGAACTTTATTTCTTTGAATGCTTCTTTCTCGCTACCAGGAGTTACATATCCGGTAGGTGCCGTGCTAAAACAGGAAACTGGAAACTGTTTGCAGTGTGTGTGTGTTGCCGGTCCGGAAAATGATCCTGCCCCGAGGGTAACATGTACACCGCTCAACTGTCCACCCTTGATACTGCCGGATATTCTGGATGGGGCTGGATTCTAAATTGATGCACAGGAAAGGATGTAATGAATACTGAAAGTGGAGCAAAAGTCGAGGTGAGTTAGATGGATTTGCTTTATTTTCATTAAGTTTGTTTTGAATATTTTGAGTTTAATATATTTTTGAGTTGTATTTGAACTAGAGAAAGGAATAACAATTCTTTTCAATGATTTATTTATTCATTCTTAGTCTTTCGAACGGGATTCTATTACTTCAAAACTTTTTTGGGAGTCGTTTTAATTATAGGAGTCGGCGGTTAAAAAAGGGATGTCAGAGGTTAATCTAAGTGATTCAGGCCAGGACATCAGATATCACAGGTCAGAATTCATACGTTTGGGATCTGAGATCAGAAGAAAGAGAACAGAGATCAGAGACCAGAGGTCTTGCTGCTGTCAAACTTTCGAGCAAGTATACAACTAGTCGGTTTGATTAATCTCACACTGAGAAAGTTGTTAGTCACCTCAGAGATTCAAACCACAGAGAGTTTTAATAAGTCTGAACTACAATTTCGAATATTTGTATCAACTAACAATTCTATCAGTGTGAATTTAATCAACCCGACTGTCAAAAGAGTTGTTAAAAATCTTTGCAATTCGAATCTTCAAAGAGTGCAACAATTAGCTACTAAATAGTTGATTCAATGAATTCATTTTTATCAATTTCAATCACTCACATACTTTCACTCAGTACGCATAACACAAATTTGAACCAAACCGTCAAGAAGAACCTCCAATATATTTCGGTCTAGCGATAAAGAAGAAAAAAGAAAAATTTGCCATACATTAGAATGTGTGTTTCCCACGTTACGGTACAGCTTTCCGGTTCAGTGAAATGGATATTTAACTTCCCGCGTTCCTGGTGAACACATTTTTCCCGTAACGAAACGATGTTCGACTGTAATTATAGTAATTGAATGTGCACACAGGCACAAACCAGGCAAGGCACCGGTGGAGCATCATTTGCATTGAATTCCTGTGCTCGACAGGTGTCTCTGGCTCTGTGTTTTAATGCACTGAGCCGTATGTAATGTGAGCGATTTCCATAGCAAACGGAGGGATTTCCCAGCTGGTGATAGTATGCAGGAGCAAACAAAAAAACGAAAAGAAGAAAGGAAAAGCTCCATCGTAATGTCAAATAATCAAGTATAAATTTGCATTACTTCGTGTCTTTCCGACTTTTCCCGATGCCATGGCGGGATAAGCTGAAATCGATCGCAATTTGGTACACGACGAACGGCAATTATGATGCGCGTTTCGCATAACAATGTTTGCAAAGTGTTTTGGTGGCTGCTCGCTTTGACGAATGAAACGCGTTTTGCAAATTCTGACGAAAAGGAACAGAGTAACACAGAAAGAAAGAAAACAGCAGTTCACAGCACACGGGCATTTCCCTGCTAGCTTCTAGGATCGAAGTATATTTTCTACCAACCACCCAAAACCGGCCCCAGCACCGTTTCGCTCAGTTTTGGCTTGGTGACAACTAAATCAATAAAATTTCAATTTCCTCTTACACGACCGAAAAAAATGGGCTTTTCCGGGCGGCCGAAAGGTGGTACGGCTTAAATCGGCTACCCCACCCGATGTCGTTTTCAGACCGAGCGCGCGTGTGTGCGTGTGTTTTGGGGAATTCACTTTATCCGCCACCTGCCGAGTGGACGCCATTTTTCATCGCAGGATTTACTCAGTGGTCGAAGCGGATGCGATGAGAATTTGACATTTTTTTTCTGTTGCTTCTGTTCGATTGTGATAAGCCACAAGCGGGCTAGGGCCAGGCACCGGATCATGTTCGGTTATGAGGATCTGACAGTTTATTTTTCCTACTGTACGATTTTCCATTTTTATTGGTATTTGCTGTGCAGAAGCTAGCGGCGGGATACACACGGTAGGCGTTTTATACCAGATTGACCCACATCAGAGCGGAGGAGTGAAATCTCAATTTTCCGCTACTTGAGATTTAGGAGCAGATTTTTTTTCTTTCTTGGACATTGATCGGTTTGAAATGGAGTAGTTTTAAAGGAGGAAAAAAATGGAAAAGCGTGACACGTGGAAATAAAACGCTTGATATGCGTTTATTTATATAAAATGGACAGCGAAAGGCATTTCAGTTGATGTAGGTCCTGATTAATTTCGTTTCAAGATGTGTTTTTTTAAATAGTACGTATTGTAACGCAATTGCGTGTTATTAACCTGGGTCTTTTAGTTATTTTAAATAATTAAAATTAACTACAAAAAACAGTTTGTTCTTTTTTCAAATCTGCTTGAGGTGAAATGTGCTTGACGTAGTATAATAAGTCATTCTTTTGAATCATGATTTGTATCGATTTATTGACACATTCAACGTGCAACAATAAATCAACTGCTTGATCGATCACGTGCGCTTCCGACATGTCGCTTACAAATGATAAGCATAATAATGACAGCGTTTTGATGTGCCTGACGGATAAAACGATGGTTCGATGAGCGTTGTGCTTGTCATCTGATGAATACGCTGATTTTTACCTGCCGACAAGTTGTCAGGCAGAGTGGATTAGGGCACAAGAAAAAGGAAACGTTTACATGATGGTGGCTGTTGTCTGCTGCAATGTCTATGCTTCCGGTCACTAAGGTAATCACAGCTGGAGGAGTGTTACATGTTCCTTTCCAAGTTAATGGCATGCCAGTTTTCTTTGATCGAAGGGAGCGAGAGTTCTGTTTGGATCAAAGAATGTAATTTCCACAAGTCAGTAAGCTTTGGTGTGATTAGGTTCCTTTTGTGTTGCTTAACATACTTTTTATGTGTTTTATTATCTTGTTTTCTTTAATTATTTTTGTTGATAGACAAGTTTGCGATTTATTCATGGTTATTATGTTCTATTTATCTTGTGTTCGTTATCATTTCTACACTATTTAATAAATGTATTTTCTGTTGTATGTTTATTTGATTAAAAAGGTTATTAAATGAATTATTAAAAATAAATTTAAATATCTTTTCTGTTCTGTTTTCATTAAAGTAAGGTAGGCATTCTGTACGTAAACAAGCACAATTGGAAACCATTTATCTGTGCCACAATGTACTAAAGTGTCACACTTGGTGACAACAAACATCACGAATGCATCAAATAAATTTTAGCCTGATGCATAATTATGTTTCGATACTAATGCAAATACCGACTGCTTAAAACCATTGATCCTAGCGCCATGACATCCAATGTCCGGTGCATAAATATGCATAATTGAGTGCTACATCATAGCGAATCGCGTTCGTGGCCGCAAACGCACAAAACACATAATTCACAAACAAAATTTTGACAATCGTACCATTCCATCCAATCAATAGCGATGCATGTGCGACATGCGTGTCGCTAATGCTGCGGCTTTCACATTTTATCTAAGGCACGAGTTATTAATTTCCCCCAAAATGGCCGGGCCAAATATTCGTACACATTGGCGTGAGCGTGTGCTGGCAGTCGAATTAAGCTGTCAGTTGCATGTGTGAGCAAAGCATCAACGCACCACAACAAGCACCAGGATCATGTCGAAAGGACATGCTCGAATGATTTAACTACTCGAATTGGGCCTTAAATGACTGACGGCAGGATTTGGGCCCGAATGTACGAACGTTCGTCTCTTTCGCGCGCCCCGTAGAACATGCATCAACAAACAAGAATCGAATGATGGCATCATCCTGTGCTGTGAGTTGTGACGTGTACACGGCGCTGTTTGGTGTAAGAGTTGGGAAGGCACGGATCGGTGCCGACGATGAGCAGCACCAAGCACCGAGCTAGCTAGCAATTGGATAATTGATGCAGAAACTCATTTAGCTGGCGCCTGTCGTTTGCCTAATTGTATTGTCCATTTAAGCGACTGGAAAATGGTTCCCATTACCATGTTTCATGACGCGCGCGCACCAGCAGCGCATAATTGATGAAGGAGGAGTACTCACGAGCTTCCGCGTGAGTGTGGCGAAAAAGAAATGCATAAAAATGAGCTTTTCATTGTTTTTTTTGTTGTTGTTGCACTTCTTTTGTGTAAATGAATACAATTGAATCATGAATATACTTACCGGCAGTCATTCATTTTGTTTGTTGAGATGCGCAAAAAAATGGAGATATTATATCGCACTAAAGGATAGGTTAAATAATGCTGGATTTTATCTAATTTATTGATAAAACTTCAAACATAAAGTTCGTCAAATTTAGTTGGAAAATCTGTCAAAATAAACACACTAAAAAACCGGCGTGTCAAAACGAAACCGAATCCGGCACGTAATTACAAAACCCCATCATCAGGACACGATTACCGGTGCACGTCGGATGAATTATAAAACCGTACCGTCGCTTAATTCGATCAGCACGATTAATAGCACGGACCCGGGGTCTACGAAAACCGATGCCACGTTTAGGCATGTGCATGATGGTGGCCTGTACTAAACGGTTGGACTGGTTTGACATCCGTCCATCGGTTATTTGAGGCCGGGCCCGGAAGCGGGTGAACCATGAGGTGATAACGGTTGGGCCCGCGTGCCCAAACGTTCAGCCGGGCGATTCTGCAGGCGTGTGTCCCGAGGTCAGCATATTTGTGTATGGTAATTTCATTCAATCACGCTGGATAATCCCGGCCCCATAATAATCCGAAGGCAGGCAACTCCACAAAAGGTGGAGAGAAAAATCTCAGTTTTGTCACGTCCTTACTTACTTACTTATCAGGCGCTACAACCGCTTCGCGGTCTTGGCCTGCAGCAACAATCCTCGATACCGCTCACGGTTTAGCGCCGTCGTCTGCCAATCCAATCGCCGTCGTCACGTCCAGTGGGTGATAATTTTCGTCCGTTTTTTTTCGATGGGCCGGGTTGGTTCGCAAATTTAATGTCAATTAAAAATGCTTGAGAAGATGACAGGTGGCAAGCCTATACTGTCCGGTACCGAATTGTACTTTATTGTCGGTGTAATTAAAAGAGGGATTGATTTTTGGTGGTTTTATTCTCTGTTAGACTAGTTTTGGTTATTCAAGGTGTAAGAATAGGAATGCTCTAGCTAAGTAATTATATAGCATCGTTCTAGAACTTGCGTCCCGAAAATTGCACTGATTGATAATTAAAAGGCGCACAGTAACGAACCACCATCGTAAACGTTTATTGCACCAATAAATCTATTACCCATTAGAAAAAAAGTACGTAGAACCTTCCTGTAGGATACGCTGGCTTAACATTTGATGATCCTCCTCTTTGTCCTATGCTGCCCATTAAAGTAATGAATTGACGCCGCCGGTTTTTCGTCCGTGTTACGAAATGACGCCTGATTTTATGCAATTTGCAGCACACATTTCCCATCAGCCACGGGCAAAGCATCATCTCGTTCGGTTTCAAATTTTGGAAGAGTTATTAATTTTCCATTTTGCTCGTCCTTCTTGTGTTGACTCCCAACCCAACCCTCCCAGCTCCCCATCACCTCTTCCCTTCTCCAAGTGTTTTGTTGAAGGTGCATTATTCAGGATGCTTCGTAAAAGCGTAACTACCTGATTGATAGCCGCTGCTTTGCCTTTGGTTAGCGAACGATTGGAAAAAGGACCATCCCGTCCACGTAAAGGATAGGTTTTACGGTTTCCCGGAACGGAAATGACCTCCACTTTGTGGTCGGCCCGTGGTCTAGCGTTGATGCTCCCCGGTGGGTAGAAGGGTTTGCGTTTTGGGTGTAAATTAAATTATGCTTTAACAATAAATAAGTTCATTAGCAAACCACGATATGCTCGTTCGACCTCGTTGGACCCTTATTTAGCTTGGATGCTGTGGCAAGAGTTGTGCGGTGTGTGAAATTAGGAAAGGAAGGAAAAAAGCCTTACAGTATCCTTATGGGAAAACATCGTTGTTAATATTGCATTCAATTTGTTTGGAAGTTTTTTGTTGGTAAGAAGAACTTTTAAGGATGCAGTGCTGTATTAGTATGAGAGGAATTTTCATGCCAGTTTTTATAATCATATTATTGAAAAACAATATTGTTTTCTGCACATAATTTTGCTCACATTACTGTTCATATACGTTGTATATTTTAATTAAGAATTGTAACATTGCCTTATGCTGGGTACTCGAATTACTTAATGGAACATTCCTTTCGCTAGAAGCTGCTAGAAGCGATCAGATCATGTCAGTGGATTGCAAAATGCACGGGAAAATGCACGTAATGTAAAATACGCTTCATCTCTACGTGCTGTTTGAGCACCATATAGGGCTTTCATCGCGTCAACAAATCAACAAAGCGCTTCCAGCAAATGCTCGTCGCTATTTTGAATGTAAGACAGGTGAATGATGGTTTGTGGCTTACATTGTACGATTAAAGTGTAGCAATTAAAAGCTAATGTAAATGGGGCATTGATTGCATTTGTTACCTTTTATAAGACCACCGTTTGTTGGTAAAGTGTTTCACAGCATGAACACAGGTTATTGTGCAGCCGACGGGAATCTTTTCATTGCCTAAAATTAGGAGCATTGAGCCTGTAAAATTTTAGTCACAGTTTTCAATCTATATCTGTAAGTTTTAATGCTGTTTTCGATACAGAATCTTAAAAGAGCACATAAAGGATTTGACTTGGCATTCAAATATCTCATTCAAACGTATCTTGAGCGAAGAAATTATTATAAAGATTAAGTTTCGCATCTCTAAAAATATTATCCTATAAAGCCTCGGGCAGAAAACTCGACTACCATCAACTTTACCGATAACGTATCGATCCCGGGGTGAAATGCTCAACCGAACCCTGCCAGCCCGACATTCCACACCGCTAACAATGTCGGCTTAAGTGTTTGTGTTTCGTGAATCGCGCGATCTTAAATGGAAACCGAGTTACAAAACCCACCAGCCGTCGTGGTACATCAATTTCGCTACCTGCCCATGGTTTTCCATTCCTTCGGTGGACGGATTTGGCCCGCATGCCACCGATACGAACCGAATGCGTCCTCTTGTACCCGGCAGCCTTTTTACCCCGGGTCGGTTGCTATGCTTGCGATACCACCAGCATTACTAGGAAGTTTAGGGGCAGGAAGTTTGTCCGATCGATCGAGAATCCGGACGATGCGGGAAACGTCACTGTATTGATGCTGGTGGAATGTAAAAGATGGAACGGCTTGAGCGACGTTTGACGGTTTGCGTTCCGTGGATGTGTGTTATCTGTGCGGTTCGATAAAATTGCGTAAATTGGAAAACAAAAATTGTTCCACATGTGGTTTTGGTGGTTTCGGTGGCAGAAACTCTCCACCAAAGTCCCGGTACTTTCCGAAACGATGTCTATCTTCGAGGGAGAGGAGAGTTTATGGTAGTGCTTGTGGGCTTTTCCTATAGGCATAATGATAAAGGATGATATGGGTAAAGTAGGCGCTCCTTATCTCCACAAGTTACCGCTACTGGTAGTCGTAATTGTTCAAAGCGAGGCTTCGGGTATGTTCGTCTGTCGCTTTAATGTCGAATTTGAAGAGGATTTGTGTAAGTACATGGAGTTCGTTTTTACGAATCCGATTGGAAATTGCTTCTACGGAAAACACCCGGTAAAGGAGTTGTTCTGTGTGGAATTATGTCTCAATATTTTTCTAACTTGAATTTTATGTAACTTTGGAATTTTCTGTAAGCAGACGAGTCTTCTATGGCTCTTAATGAAATCGAGAATTCATTAAAACTGTTTAAATCTGTAAATTTTTTATCCTCTCATGATCCTTGAAAACAAAAAGATTTTTTTCCCTGTATTTGTTCGAAAATTCCCACTGTACAGTTGAGAGATTTTCGTCCATTTTTTCGCCCGTCTGCGTTAATATTCTGGATAAAAAATTGTATAACAAATTATTTAGCTCTCCTAGCTAATTTTATGATTTTATAGTTGTTTTGTTTTGTTTTTGTTTCAAATATATCAACAATGTTTCTGGTTGTGAAAGTGTGTTTATATTTTTATGTTGAATTTACTCCAATATATGACATAAAATATTATTTCCAACCCTCATTTAAATTACTGTTTCTAAACTAAATACAACTAATCTAGGCTCTCATATGCTGACGATTCATCCAATAAATCATCCTCTCGTCCAAAGGCAGGAACGGTGATCAAGCAACGAGAATGAAGCACTGGAACAGGCAACAATAATCGGCGGCTGGTACAGAAGAACAACCATCCTCATCAACACAGCCAGATTGCACACTGACTACTAGCAATTGCATTAAAAAAAAAAACAAACAGGGGATACTTACATACATAGTGGATCAAACTATTTAGCGTAGTTGGGGAAAGGAAACCAGAAACGATAAAGGCGATAATCGAAACAAACCCGAGACACAATAAGCTGACGAACGAACAGTATCGAGAACAGGAAAACCGAACATTAAAACAAAACAAGGATCAAACAAGCTGGCAAACGATTATATCAAACGGTAGCGTAGTACCGTACCATACTGAGCGCGCTAGCACTAGTGATACTATTAGACGAAAGGTGCAGTTTAGTGTAGACGGAAAACAAGGCAGGTGTGTTACGTTTAGGGTCATTTCTTTTCTCGATCTTCGTGTCCTCGAAATGAACAGTACTCGATTAGATGCGTAGAACCGCTGTCAGATTGTTCAATGAATATAAGAATGTTCTCACCGTGTGCGGAAAAGCAAACTCGGCGGACACGGCACATCACAGCTCAATGTATGAAAAAGTTGTATTATGAAAAACTCTGATTTAGTATAAATATTTATAAGTTGATTTCGTTTCGGCAGTGCATGACAGAATGCTATCAAAATTTGTAAACCGAATGAAAGTTTATTTTACAAAAGCTTACATCATCAACCATTTCAAACGAAGATAAAAAAAACCTTAGCACCCTGGCAGAATGCAGAGCCGGATAAAGGTCTATTAAAATAAGATTACCAGCACTAAAGCCCTGCTCAAATCTCTTCGCCTACTGTCGACCGGGTGGACTAGGATTGGGTGTGCGAGTGTGCGCTGGATTAAGCGTCTGCAAGCTCGGAATGAAACCATTTTCCTTTCCATTCTGTTGGTCAGCTTTCAATTTGAAACCGGTCACGTACAGGACACGGTTTGTTTGAACAGGGCACAGAATGGTGGTTAGAATGCAATGGGAACTGTTTCGTTTCGTTACGATTGGAACAAAAGGATAAGGGTGTACGTTTATTGGACGTGGAAAAAGGTGTTTGAAAACGTTCGTTGAGGATTTTTTTTTAAATAATCTCGCGGTAAAGCTTTTATTACAAATTTCCTGATTGTGAAAAAAAACTGGAACTTACGTTTTAATTTTAGATGAATTAAGCAATCTGCAGTCTCCAATTCCACCAAACGAGTTGTAGTCTTCCAACGCATTCGTTATTAGATTTTATAATTTGTTTTCTGTTTCGTTAAACTTTAAAGCCACTACGTCAACATATCTTTCTTCCCGATTCATGGCAGGCGCAAGACTTAATTGTGTTCATCCTAATTATAATCTTAAAGGAAACAAATATGAGCTATACCAAGCGAGTAAAAAGTGAGAACTGCAAACAAAACAAAAATGAAGACAGGCAGACGAGTCTATTGAATCAAACAGTTGATGTAAAACATGTATAACTACGGACCTATACTCTTTATATCCTACCACGTATATACATACCTAGAATAGTAACAAAATGGACAAGGGCACTACGGCTAAGGACAATAAAGCGAGCAAGACAGAAAGAGTTCTTAGCAAACACCAACCCATCTACACAACAACACAACCGTTTTTGACCGGAGTCAACCAGTGAACCTGCAGTACTTCATTGTGAGTTACGTTAGTGTTTACTGTCAACCGATTAGACCGAACAGAAACCATGGATTCCGTTTGCATGGGCGATTAGAATTTAAAGTTTATGTCTCGTTGGTGGCATTGAATCAATCGCGCTTAGTAGCTTCCTTTCGGGTTTACAAGTTACAAACAAAAACGAGAAAACCAAGTATAAAGCATAAAAAGAGCCCCAAAAACTTCAATGGAGCGTGAAGCAAGCGTTCGATTAGGCATTCTAGCGCGTTCGAGTTAAATCACTCGTGTTAGTAGTAAATTTTTCCTTGCAAATCTTAGCTAATTTTTCCTTCGAGGCAATGTACTGGACTCGATGTGAAGTGGTACAGCGAGCAGGGGGGAAGCTAGGCTAGCTGCTAGTATGCTGGCAACAGAAGCAAGAAGCAGCCAGAGCAACAAACCAACGTCGAATGTTTGCTAACCCGAATGATGGACTATTTATCCGGTGGCAGGTTGGCAAAGTGGAAGTCAAATGTACTCAATATATTATATATATACACACATACATACAAACATGCATACAATACATACAAACGTACGGTGGTTATGATATGGGACACTTAGTGAACAGGATAAGGAGACAAAACAAATCAGAACAAAAAAAAAAAAGAAAAGAAAAGGAATCCAATACACTTCTAGATGGTAGTTTTCGGTGAACTGATTGCAGCCACGGCTAGGAAGTGTAGACACATCCTGGCGCAAGGGCCAGGTTGCAGTCGGCATAAGAACAAGTGAACAGTGTTATGTTATTTACGAAAAATAAATCGAAGATTTCTGAGAAAAGTAATGGAGTTGTTTGCTGTAGGGGACTGTAACAAGAGGTAAGTATTTTGAATGTTAGATCATCATACCATGGTACGACAGGTAAGTACATGTTATAAGAATTTTTACAGCTGTACATCAGAGACAAATGAGTGGAAAATATTTGGAAACGTTAGTCGAAGAAGGTTCCATGTAATTGAGTGATTTTATTAAAGAATCTAAACAATGAATTCTTTGACTTCTTACTTACTTACTGACTTATCAGGCGCTACAACCTCTTCGCGGTCTTGGCCTGCTGAAACAATCCTCGATACCATTCACGGTCTAGCGCCGTCGTCTGCCAATCAAGTATTCCGGCCGTTCTGGCGGACGCATCAACGCCATCACTCCATCTCAGTTTGGGCCTACCACGCCTCCTCTGTCCATGTGGACGACCTAAAAGGGGTCCAGTCCACTGGAGCCTGGCGAGCCTAATTCGCTGCACGATAGTGAAATCACCGTACAGCTCATAGAGCTCGTCATTGTAGCGGCTCCTCCATTGTCCTTCCACACATACGGGCCCATAAATCCTTCTGAGTATCTTCCTCTCGAACGTGGCTAAGAGGGTTTCGTCAGTTTTGGACAGAGTCCATGTCTCAGAGGCGAATGTGAGTACTGGGACTATAAAGGTTTTGTACAGTCCCAGCTTCGTCCGTCGCGACAGGTATTTTGAGTGGAGAGGTTTCCTCAGGCTGTAGTATGATCGGTTGGCAGCCAGCACCCTTGTGCGCAATTCAACTTCTATGTTGTTATCAGTGCTGAATTTTGACCCCAGATAGGTGAAGTTTTGGAGGACTTCGAAGGTGCGATCACCTACATTGAAAGGTGTAATATTATGACTTTGAGCGAGAACTCGTTGAGATCTTACTCATCAGGTGCTACAACTGATGCGCAGGCTTGATGTGCTGCATTAGTCTTGGAAATCGCTCTCGGACAAGCATCGATTTTTAAAGCCTGATAAACTTCATCAGAATTTTAAAAGAGTTCATTGCGTCTTAAAATTTTAGATATTATAAAGGCTTCATTTTTTCAAATGTTTCTGATCGTTTTTATTTGTAAAGTGTCCGCTTCTTATTGAGTGATGCCGAAAAAGTGTTACAGACCAGTCCAAGTGTAGTTTTACTCTATGTACTTCATCTTGAGCAGAGTCCGTTGCTAGTTTATCTCAGAATCATTGCGAATAAGTCTTCTCAGCCTTTATATGGCTGACAACAGCTCTGAATGATGGTCAAATTGAAAATAAAAAGAAGAAAAATGAGAAACACTTGTTTAAATGCTTAACTTGTTTCAAGAAACATCTCCATACCATTTTGTATTAAGTATGTGAATAAATGGTCAGGTTTTTAAGCACCATTTGTTCTAATTATAACAAAAACATATTCCTAGTATCCCACAACACACTGTAAAAGAATGCAGAAACCGGCCGACATAGCATTATAGCACCGTTGGTATGCAGAAATCTTACTCTCCCGTACCTGCACGGAACGGTCTTGTTTGTCAGATATTTAGCAACAGACAGGCAACTCACAACCGTTTATGATGCAAATCAATCGTCAAAAAACCAACGGGAACGCGCATACATTAGACGAGATGAGAAACCTCTTAAAATGTTTCGATGAAGGCGTGTGGCTGCCACATTCCAACGGCCAGGCAAATGGATCCAAGGTTGACCGGTCCATCCATCAGGTGCGGCTGTGGTGTAGCGATGTAGAGAGACAGATTATTTCGAGGTACGATATAAGTGAGTGCCATAATGAGGTCAATCCCGCGATGGTGGTGTGATTGTTTTTCTCAAATTTGCTATAATATAGAACTAAATTTAAAACGATTCCCTGTCGCCTAACACCGGTCACGTACTGTAAATGCTAAAAGGTAGAATTAGTGTGGATATCATGCAACCGTCAAACCGTCCGCTTACAGACAGCGCTCAGAAGCGAAACAGCGAATGAATGAAAGATCATCGATTAAAGTGCGAGCTGGGCCTACCTAGCAGCTTAAGATGAGGCACGAACACGTGGTGCGAGTCAAACAGATGATAAAGATGCAGACTGCGAGAGCCTCGAGAGCTGGTGAAGTAGCGAAAATGGGTATGGAGAGAAACGGCGAAGGCGTACAGCGGGAAGACACACAGAAACGAAGGTAAGGGAGAGTAATAGAGAAGGTGAAGGAATTTGAAAACATAAAACCTATCTTCTTGTGGTGAGATTTTTTTCTCTGTCATGTGTGTGTGTTTGTGAGTGTGTTATACCTCATAAAATCATCGAGAGCATCCAAATTGTGGGAATTAAAATTAAAATCCACCTAGAGGATGGATGTTTTCGGGTGCTGTTTGGAATATTTGAAATATTTATTTAACCTTTTTTATATTTTAATAAGTACTCACCAAGTAAGTACTTTTATAAGTAAACGCTTTGGGATTCGAGATAAATTATTGAAGGAATAGACAGTCATCTAAGTTTGTCTCTTGGTTTTGGTGGAACTTTATGGCGTACGTTGATCGTTAGACGACTTAATTTCTAGTTAACTGGTTTTAGAAAATGTAAGCTTACAGTAACCGATGTAAACGTGTTAAGCTGCACAAACACAACCACACATTTCTACTGTGTCAATTTGATGGTTCACCGATAGGGCGAAACATCGGTGTAGGTTAGTTTCGGATGGGGGTTTGAAGTGAAAAACCACCGATGCAAAACTATGCAAAGGTTCGGTAGTGGAACCAAGGAAAAAAGAGACACCCCATGGTGGGATAGAAGCGGGAAAGAATGACACAAGAATTCCTCTCCAGTACCGAACGGAAAGGAAAACGAATGCTGCAAGAACGGAAGAGACGAAAACGGATCTCCAGTCGGCGATGGGTCGTTACGGGTGTGCTGCGAGATCATGAAGGGTGGTGAGGGTCGAAGAAAATGATTCGTCAAGGTGAAACGAGTTCAGGTGAAATGGGGCTTCCTTTTGGGATGGGTTGGGCGGAAATGGGGCAGAAGGAAAGACAAAGACAGAGAGGGAGAGAGAAGGAAAACGAGCACCAAAGGCCATGGGCGAACCACATGCTAGGGGGGTGGCGTTGGCTTATTTGAGGTGTGAGCCGGGGAACGGGTTAAGGAGCAACGGATGATGGAAATTAAAAACCAAGTAGGGTAAAAAGAAACATGAAAACGGCCCTAAACACTGCGCACACACACACAAACACACACATGGGAACGGAGGGGTTTGTTGCCTGCACATGGCCACAGTTGTGCCGGCCGGTTGGTGTAGTTGTAAATGGGCAGCTTATTAGGGCGACTGCACACCCAGTTGCCCGAGGAACGATCTCAATGCTGATGGAGCTCATGAGAGATGGGAGACTTATTGCGTTGGCCTATTGCGTGTGGAAATGGTGAAGAAAACTGGAATTGATGTGTGTTAATATGTGTGAGATGCATAAGAATATTGTAAATTTTTTAGTTTATTTACTTTTGATTATTGGAAGCATGATTATTATTTAAAAAGTTAGAAGATGTGTACCTTGTTCGCAGGATTATCGGCTATTTTTGATAAATTATTGTTAATTTAAAATATGTTTAATTTTTATGAATAAGACTATAAAATACAGGATTCTTTGGATCTGTTTTTCAGTTAGGAACAGAAATAAATTTGTAAATACTTTTGATTAAGGAAATTTGTTGTTATAAGTTCCACTCACTGTCAATTTTTACTCGAAATGAAAAACAATATCATAAGATATATTTTGATTATTAATCATGATTTTTTGTAGTATTATTATTTTCCAGTTTTTTCTTTATTTTAATGTTACAGTTTGTTTGTTCTCGAAGAAATAATTTCCATAACACAATTTAAAAAATATTCGTTTTAAGCGCATTTTTTATATTGTTTGTCTGTCTTAAGAGCATTTTATTACCTTATATTGAAAAAAAAAACATAGTTTTTAAACAGTATTTACCAATGCTTTTATGCTCTTAACGTGCACGTCGTACCCACACACTTTGCGGAGAGCACCATAAGTGCGCAACCGTCCAGGCACAGGCACTCACCTGCACTGTCCACCGTACCGAACCGGCACAGCCGCCGGTCGACCGATTTGAAGACGACAGTGTGCAGCCCTACCAGGCCCTAACCGGACCCGGCATCGGTGCGCGTTTAAATGTGGCTTTATTTGACGGAAAGCTCTCGCGCGGAACGGTAACGTTGTTGGATGGCAGCAGCAGCGCGTGTGTGTTCAACGGATCGACCGGTTTGTTGTGTATGCGCGCGCGCGTCCGCTTTCGTGTGCTCGTGGGACGTGGAAATTGTTGTCGATAGTTCTTACGTTGTGCGTTTATGCTGTGTTTTAAGTGGGTTGTTTCTTACGCGTTGGATGTGGTATGTGAAGAAAAGTGTTTTATAAAGAGAAAAAAGTGTAATTTGTGAGAAGAGATGTTTCTAGATTTGATAAGCTTGAAGGTAGAACGAAAAGGTCTAATAGAAATAGAAAGCAAGAGATGCTCGTGTGAAATACGAATTACTGTCTTGAAGCGTCTAAACGCAGACGCATTCAAAGCGACATGCGCGATCAGATGTTTTCGTTTTCATGTGTATCTGTATGATGTGAGAAAATAAAAACAATTTGTAAAGTAAACTGCATCCAGTGTAAAGTGAGCGCAATTTGCTTTATCATCCCTTGAACGCTTTTCCATCATCCCTTAAAGCAATATTTTAATTCTCTGTTCTCGTCTTCCATTTTTCCATTCCCTCTGCTTCTGCAAGTGAGAAGTTCTTGTGAAATAGTTTCTCTGTTTCCTACAATTAATGCAATTAGCTACCAAGCCCAAGAATGGTTCGGTTACGGGGGCACGCTTTGTTCTTTCCATTCGGCTCATGTGTCGTGAAGCGATGCAGACTTCCCGTCTGCGCCAGCTAACAGCTATTTGAAGAACGTACCTATACGTACGTAGTACCCAACGTACCTAAATCCTTGCACGGGTCAGACGAAGGTCAGGAATGTGATCCTTATGGCGGTACTGGTGCAGTGTCACACACGGATGAACCCTTGAGTGTGTAAGCTGGCACGGCAAAGAATCGAGAGAGCTCTCATGTGTAGCGTGTTAAAAGTTCTTCTGTTCACTTAATTACGTTACATACTTGTGCCAAATATTTGTAGCAGGAGTATGCATTTAAACCGAAGAAATTAAATTTGACAATTAAACCGGGGAACTTTAACTCATGTTCGAAGACTCTTGACAACTTGAATTCCTTCGATTGTTTTAATGACGCATACTCGTCCACAATCTCGTACACAGCAATAAAATGGCCATTTTTACAGTGCTATTATGACAAAACGCTACATAAACTGTCGGGCCAAAACATAATATACGACGTAATTAAACATCCACGGTGTAATTGTTTGCGAGTTTGCGGCTATAAAACTGACGTATAAATCAGTTTCAATACCTAATTAATGTTTCGTTCGCCAAATGCTGTTGGGTGCAGAACGCCCCACGAAACGAGTGTGCTCAATGATGATGCTGATTTTCTTTCTGTTCGATCGGCACAAGAAATAAAAGCTGACCAGTTCGCAGGGCAAATCAGTGGCAGAAATGCTGCCGCGCGACCAATTCCGTCATCGGCCGCTCGGCATTCCCATATCGAAACCTGTTTTGTGACAGAAGTTTTATTTTTCGGGATTTTGGTTTGTTGTTGCTGTTTAAGTCATTTTTTCTGTTTGTTTCCTTTAATTTCGCGTACAAGTATATCGATTTCAGTATCTCACTGGAGCGTGGCGGCCGGCGATCGGTGGTGATCGGTGGAAGGTGTTGCAAATCTCACGAGAATAAAAACCGTTCCCCGGTGAATGTTTGTTTTTTGTTTGTTTTTGGGTGAAGATTCCGTAGGAAGAAACAAACACGGACACACAAACAATGGACATGGTAATGTGAACCGTTATGGCCCGTGCCCACGCATGGCATAATCGTTTTCGCATGCAAATGGGAAGGAAATAAATATGTTACCAGTAAGAAATTGGCAGACGCAGTTTTTTAGCTTTGGAAGGCTGTGATAGTGATATACGAGAATTTACAAAACTTGCCGTGAACGTGTTGATTGTTAAGTTAATAATACAATTAATAAAGTCAACATTATTCGTTATTGATAGAACAATACATATAATCAGTAATCTCAAACATTGTTAAAACCTTCAACTGAGATTTTAACTACCTTTCATGAATTCTTTATAGCAAGAATTCAACTCGCTGCACTAAACGCTTACTAAAGATAGGTTCATTTTGTCGATTGTTTTAATGCTGTCAGTGCTGTCAGTTTCTGTTATTATATTAACAACAAAATAATTCCTTCTAATCAAATCTGTGGTTTAATTGTTTTATTTAAATTTATTTTTCATTGTTTCATTTAGTGATTATTTAGAATTGATAATTGTTTTCCTTGCTATAATGAACTACTTCACTAGCCATAATCCTTTTGCAATATATAGCATTCGAATGAATCCATTCTAACGACAGTAAAATTAAGATACAACCATTTCTACACCATTGCCTAAATTGGTCAGTCACTGTGTACCGATGGGAACTGAATAAATAGGAGAAAAAATGGCCAGGAATTAAAAACAGACAAACTCCATTCCGTCCCGTCCCGGAGTCGAGCTGGAGCAGTTTAAGAAAACCGGTATCGGAAGCGGCCGAAGTACATAAATAACCTCCCGCCCGGCAAAATGCTTCCAAGGTGGTTTCATCCCATGCTACTTCCCCGAAGCGGCAGGAGAAGCTGTAACATACCTCCCCCTTTTCCTCCCCCCACACCCTCGCTTTCCTTAAATCCAATGTGCCCTGCGTGGAGTCGTTTGCGTGCATCTGCGTGCGACAAATATTCCGCAACGGCATTCGTTGTGAGCGCCTTAGGATTCGCCCTTGCATCTCGGGATCGGACCGCTGCATGGGTTAAAACGAAATTCACTCGGAATCGTTAAATTTTTCCCTGCGCTGTGCGTGTGTGTGTGCGCGATTCTTTTTCCTCTCATTCCATTAAATTATTTCTCCATTCTTCAAATGCAAGTGGCAAAGCGTTCGGGAACAGGCCGGTCCTGATCGAGCCCCGAAGCTGATGTCAGCGGCTCGAAAGTAATGTTCTCGTTTTGTGTACAAGTGTGTGTGTTTTTTTGTCTTTCCCCAGTTCCTTCCATCAGCAGGTTTCAGTAATTCCAACCCTATCGATGGGCTAACCGATTGAGTGTCTGTGTGTGAGTGTTGTGAGTTTTTTTTGTTAGTTTCACTGTCGACTGCTAGTGGTACGTAGTTAGTGTTTCGATCGTGAAGTCAACCAGTGCCGGGGCCGGGGTTTGCAGCCAAGTCAAAGTGTGTGGGATTTGCACGATGCCAACCGATGGTACGGTCGTTGGCCTGCCGGATGATAAATGTTATTGGTGATGTTGTGGTAGGTTTTTGTTTAGTTTGTTTTTCTGTGCAACAGTGTAAGTGTGGCCGATGGGATGGGTTTTCGATTTTATGCAACCGAGTAACGTGCTGCAATCGAGCAAAAAAAGTGCAAAGTGAATAGAAAACCAGTAAATAAATGAAATTTAATTGGTGAACAACGAATAGAATCAGCGGGAAGTGCAAATTGCTACGATTGGATGAGAAAAGTGCAACGTGCAAATAAACACAGATAAGGCAGTTTATCGTGCCGCAACAAAGTAAGTAATCATTCAATTCAAACTATTTTTGTCTATAAAAATGTAGTAAATATCGTACTCTTAAAAGATGTCACATACAAATATTTCAAAAACAGAAAATTTAATGTATTATAAATTAAGTTCAAGTAGGGAAAATATAAAATGTTGAATTAAAAACTTTAAGATACAAATATGTATAATCACGAACAAGAAAATGGATTAGAAGTTGCAATAAAAACCCTTAAAGTAAATTAAAAAGATATAAAATATTTTGAGCTTTATTTCACTCAAAAGACATATTGTAGTCAGCTCTAGAAATGGACTGTACCAATGATGAATCAATCCTGACTGCCGCTTCAAGTCGAATTACCAATTCAATCTATTATTAAATGACTGCGAACCAAAGCATTTATGACTTTATTTTACTCACATGTTTCTATTATGATCGTAAACTATTTTTGCACAACCATAGCAGCTCACCGATTCTACAAAAAAATGTGCAAAAAATGGATCCTATTCACCTCAACGCTAGCCGTGCAAAGCTTCCAAGCTATAACGTTTAGCTCAGGCACGATGTAATTATGCTTTTAAAATATTGCCACCCAAAATCACGATCGGTTCGTGCAGTTGCTAAATAAAACAAAAAAAAAAACAACGAAAACACGATTATGTCACAGGCTAAACATAGCTCGAAGCAAAACCATTTAAGGCATAGGCACGATGCCGGCATGCCGGTAATTATTGTTTAGAAAATTGAATTCACAGTCAATTGCTACCTTTTGCACACTTTTCGATTTTAGACCGTTTCTTTTCTTATGGATTCCTCTATACCTTCCCTGAAAGTATTTTCTATTTCAACTGTAGGGTCCTCTGTTACATCGGTCCAATCTTCTGTTACAGCATCATGCAAGCGCATCTTCGATGGGTTTTTTTAATAGACAGGGAAGTTGTATTGGATTTATTTATTCGACATTTCCTACACTTTCCACCAGACTCTTCGAGTCGACTAATTACACAACCACATCGTGCAGACAAAATGGCGCAAAAAAAACCCAACGCGATCGCTCGAGACAGTAATCCGGATCCCCCGCACAGCAAATATGACATTCACGATTCTCTCAGCTGAGAAGCGAAAACTTAATAGATACCACCTTACCGGGAGAATGGTATTTCCCTGTGTTTTAGACAGATGTGCAACCAGCGCAGACATCACAGCATGGGGTGGGTGTGTGTGTGTAGCATGCCGGCACGGTGCATTAGCTGCAACGTTGCATACATGCTGTGATGCGGTGCCACCAAGCCTCGATGTTTTTTTGTTGGTTTCGATCGGTTCCGACTGCTTTCGGTGAACGGGCGGGAACTGATGATGAAAAATGGGCTTGCTAAATGCTGTTACCGAGGTTTTAATGTTTTCTTTTTCATGCCAAACGGTGGGCACGTCTTGTATTCTTGTTCTAGCTGAGTATGCGAGTTGATAGGGTTTTGTGGAGTAGATTTTAAATTGACGATTTGCTTTGAATTCAAAGAATTATCAAATAATATTCAGAGAATGGTTTAAGATTCACCAAGACATGAATAAATTTGACAAGAAACGCTTCAAGAGTTTGTTTTTAATAACTAAGCCAATTTCATTATATATTTGACCATCTTTTTAAATATAAATTTCAAGAATACTGGCAGTGATTTAATAAAAAAAACTTAATTAATTAGATTTATTTGCTCGAAAACAATGTCCGAATTCTCCCCTATCTGTAGAGTATTTTCACGCATGTGATTGATCTCACCTGGAATTGGGCTCCTTAAGTACATTGAGTGAAATCGCTTGAGTGAAGTCTGGCCTGGAAATGATAAAGTTTAGAGCAGGATTTATTCTCTCCAAAGTATCTAACAAACATTAATTATAGCCATGTAACTGCAAATATCAATTAAATGAAGAGCATCGTTGTAGTTTCTGCCAACTCTACAAACTTTTCAACCACCAACGCAACCGGATCGCACCCCCGATAAACAGTTCCTTTTGGCCAGGATCTTTCATCATTCGATCCTCTTCCTGCCGATACCGGCCCGAGTAGTAGACACCGATTGATTTTTTTTTCCGTCTTCCCTTATGCTCACCTTACATCAGCACTTTGGTCTTTGACCATGGCCTACCCACTAAGCCGACCATAAATCGCTAATACGGCAGCGAACCAGCGCGTTCGCGTTTTTCTCGATCGACAGATCGATCGATTCCGAAGCTGGCGTTCCGCGGCCCGATCGTCATGGATGCGTTCCTGGCGGTACCTTTCTTTTCATGTTTACTCCCATGCTTGGGGAAGCTATTAAGAGATTTGCTTCATTTTTCTTCATCACTCGCGTCAGCTTAACAGGGGGCAAAGCACGTCTTGGCCTAGGTAATGCGTCCCGACATCCTCGATTGAATCTTGTGAAATGGTGTAATGGACTGGAATGGCTTAGAACGAGCCAGATGCTTCTGTTCTGGAATGTTGGGTGGCTGGTGGCCGAACAAGATCGATCGGGAAGATTGTGTTGATCGCGGGAAGTCATGACATGATCTTGGATAGGATCAGTGCGAAGACAGGCTACTAGAATTGTGTTGATGTTTTTTTTTTTCGTTGCGCAAACATAATCTGCTCACTAAGATTAGTTTTTCTCGAAGATATCATGAGCTTTGACGAATAAAACACTGTCACTGTTTTTACAATTTTAATCTTTCAACTCAATATATTTCACTGTCAACGAACGAACATAAAATAGAGCCTCAAAGGTTCGACTTTTCACTCCGTACCGTACGTACCAGACACAAGAGCAGATGAAGATGCCTCAGTTTCGTCAAGCCTCGCGTAGTCGTAAAGCGCCGTGAAGAGTGGCTCTCTTTAATAAAGTGTAAGCCAGTAAGTCCGTACGGAACGGAACCAACACACAAACGCCAGACTTGATGAGATTTGAGAGGATGGAAAATCAATTTTACAACCCGCACCACCGCGCGGGCTGCTAACCGCGCCAGTCCCGGCCACTCGACGCCACTGACGGAAGCGTGTCGAAATATCGGCAAGAAAAGGCGGCACTCTATAATCGAAGCGCCCGAAGTAATCGCTATCTCAAAAAAGCCGGAGCATCATCATTCGCGGCATACAGCAGCCAGCTAAGCTTTCCGGGACTAACCTGAAAAAAAAGGAAAGGAAAGCAGCCGTATTGCCGTCTGGCTTCCATGACCCTTGCAGTCGTATGATTCTTACGCTTTCGGCGAGGTGGGACCCCCATATTTTTGTGCCGTGTGCGACATCAGGAGTGCTCACAAAACCCCCTTCATACATAAGGGATGGCAGGTGGACGGTTCCTTGCGCGGCCTAAAGCCACCGAGCCCGCAAAAAGCGCAGAACCATTTGCAACAAACGTAAGAAATGACGCACAAGGGATGAAAGCGTAGCTGCAAGTTGCGCCATTCTGTTAAGTTGCGAGTTGTTTCACCTTTCTGTCGCCCTCGAGCGTTGGAAGTTTTCGAACGAACTTCTGGCGGTGTGTGTGTGTGTGTTTGCTTGCGGCACGATTTATGGATGTGGTAGTTCTCAAGAGCGGTACGTTTTTTGTTGCTGTCGAAGTTCGTGTGCTGACTTTGGTCACCGTGTCTGGGCAAATGAGCTGCAATTTTTCTCCCGTTAGTCGGTGCTTACTGAGGCATTTTTGGTGTTTCGGCGCATGCTTTTGGGTTATTTTATTTCGTAGCGGGTTCTCTGCGTTGAGATGCGAAGTTTGAGTGATTAATCATCGCTCGGTGGACGATGATCTTATTAATGTGCGCAAAGTATAGGGTGTTTGCGATAAGACGCACCAAATCACCGGATGACACGATATCATTCACACAGAATGTCGTTCTGTTTTTTTATCGGTTGGAGGAGATTCTTTTGGTCCTTTAACTTTAAGTGAGTTATTTCTGGTGCAGTGAAGCATGCTTGCGGGATAAGAAAGGATATACAAAGAGTGAATTAATTGGCAATTATGGGAAAAATTTAACCTCCCGAAACTCTGACCATCTGAAGCATCAACAATTCTCTACTCCAATTAAGTCTTGAAGATGTTTCGTATTTCAAAAATGGTTAAATTTTAAAGTTTATCTTAATTGTTGTAATTCTTCCAAAAATCTGACCCTGTTGCATTCTTCAAGTTCAATCGCACAAGAGACCACCAACACGTACGGCAGTGGTGGATGCGGATGCTGCAACATGGAAAAACTCTCATTTTTTAACGCATTGCTTGGTTTAATCGACGCGTGTAATTAACCTTCGGTCGGTATCGTGTATGCCTGACCGTATGCTTGTCGGCATGATCGTGCAACTTACCAAAACCGACCTGCGATACCTGCGTCGGAACGGAGCAGAGAATGAAACGCAAACCAAAAACCGCACTGGAAGACAGCAACTGGAATTCGATCCTCTGCGCTCGTTGGGATGTGTTGATGGGTTTGGTTCAGCCCGATCAGTCGAGTGGTTTAAATTCTGGCCTGATATGTTTCTTGCTTAAGAGTTCTTTTTCGTGCCATAAAGATGGCCCAAGGGAAACTATTCAATTCGCTTCCAGGCTTCCAGGAGGAATGGTAACGTGTTGCATCGAAACATGGTTAACCTTTTGAAGTAAGCAGCTGCTAGATACAAGCCTATACAATAACAGCACCTCTAGAGATTCCTGCTCGATCTGCATCGATTCGCTTCGTTCGTATGCAGCGTGTAAACTTTAATGGCGATTGAAATGATGCTTACCTCAAACAACAAACTTTCATGTAAGATAAAATGGATTCCAACAGATAAAAGTGCATCGTAGTGCATACTCTTCTGCGGATGTTTAAAAATCCTATTAAATATAACATGCGCTATAAAATGCATTACAACACAGCACGATGTTCACCGCAAACTGCAGCAATATCCGTGAGTTGATCGTTAACTAGTTGTATCTTTGGTGCGTCGATCAGTGCTTTGTTGATGAGTAACCGTTTCTGGGTTTATGCATTATCACGGTTTAATTGATTTTTCATCTTCGTTTACTTGCAAAAAAGAGAACCAAAAGCACCATTGGAATGAATGAATTAAGAAAGTTTTATTTCATTTCAATCAAACTTCAACAGAGCCGGCTCGCTGTGGGCAGCAACAAAGCGGAACAAGCCGAACTCAGTACGGTACAATACATTGTCAAACAGCTCGTCGATAAACAGTCATTTTATCCGTCAGATAGATGCCCTCCGGAGTCTGTGTTCGAGCAGAAAGGGATGATTCGTTGCATAGAGGCCCCCCCCCCCAAAATGGGGAGTTCGGTTTCCAGATCTTTGGAGAAGAAATTAATTTCGAAAAGCTCATAAAAGCGTCGGTAAATAGTGGAATGAGCTGGTAAACTTTTCCAATCTGACGCTTACCGGAGCAAGCCACCTAAGACAGGAGCGCTGCGCTCCGACTTAGATACAATACAAAGGACTTGTCTTGATCGAATACAAATTTTTATTAAAAAGTTATGTTCTTATATACTAATTTTATGCTGACCAAATCGTCAGCATAAATTTCTTAAGTCTAGAATTCGGGCCGTATCGTGGGAACGGCGCGCTTGCACGTGCACGCGCATGAGTCGTCGCTTCCGACGGACGTTTCTTGTTACCCGTACGTTTATCGTCTTTAACCGCTCGGCGACATCCCCTTCTCCGTAATTCCTCCATGGAGGGGTTACAACATTCATTCTGGAGGGGATTCGTCGCAGTTAGATGCGAGCCGTTTTGAGTTTCGTTCAATTTTTTCGGTTTGGATTGGTTTGTCTCCCTCCGGAGAGAGAATTTTATAGACTGTATGATAACAGGTTTTTTATATAGTTAATACGACATTGTATCGCTATATGTTTCTGAGTTGTAAGGTAACTCGGACCTTTCAACCATGAGAACAGCAGACTACTCTAGACCGTTGGATTAAAAGTCCTTTTGGCGCGGGATACCTACGGTCAGAGTTGTTCCTCCGTGGAACGTGCTTCCTCGTGATGTGGAAGACTTTCAGCCGGTTGGCTTTAACCTTCAGCCAGGAGTGTGTTCCTGCCGTGGTGCGAAGTTCCCTGCGATGCGGGGCACACTTCGGCCGGATGGCCTTCTTCTTGTGGTTCCCTTTATATGGGACGCCTTTTTAGCCGGATGGCTTTCCTTGCGCGCCTAGGTTCGCGTTCCTGGCACTTTGTCACACTTCTTGGTCTTAGCCTTCGGTGTGTCGCGATAATTTCGCACTCGAGGAGATACCGTCGGAGCGATTTCGCAGGCAACGATTTAGACAAGTCGGTGAGGAAAGATCCTCTCTGGAGCCACCATTGACGCTTACCGGAGCAAGCCACCCAAGACAGGAGCGCTGCGCTCCGACTTAGATACAATACAAAGGACTTGTCTTGATCGAATACAAATTTTTATTAAAAAGTTATGTTCTTATATACTAATTTTATGCTGACCAAATCGTCAGCATAAATTTCTTAAGTCTAGAATTCGGGCCGTATCGTGGGAACGGCGCGCTTGCACGTGCACGCGCATGAGTCGTCGCTTCCGACGGACGTTTCTTGTTACCCGTACGTTTATCGTCTTTAACCGCTCGGCGACACAATCCGATCGCGGTTTGTTTGTGTGCGGCCTTGGGGCGTTGGTAAATTGTGACAGCTGTTCGAATGCTGGTTTTGTGTGTTCGATTTTTTAATATTTATTGAAAGCGGTTCGAAATAACTATGCAAGAGAGTTCTTTTTGATCTGATTAACTCAAATAAACAACAAAACGTTGCATAATTTTCCTAGAACTTGTCAAACAAGTTTTTCCTTTGTGCTAACAATCATATTCATCCTGTTGTAAATTTCTGCTCAAACACACATGCCCATGATCCATGACAATCGGCAGCCCTTTCCGACTAACAACTATTTATCTTAACCACCTGCATTTCCAAGGACTGTCAGCTAAACGTTCGTTCGCTTTTAACTGCTGCACTGTTCCCAGTCCTTCCTTTCAAAAACCGATGGATTCAAATTCCTTGCAGTAACCTGTCGGGTCCTCTGTCGCACTTGCTGTCCCGGACGTCCACAGCCACAGCTCGTTCAATCCCGAAACGGTTCTTCGAAGGGAATTTGAAACCGAAATGAAGTTGGAATGAGTTTTCTCGTTCTCGCTCTCTCTCACACACAGATTCTCTCCCAAGTTTCCCTGTTCCACACAGCATCCAGAGTCCAGACTCCATGGGTTTGCGGTTTGTGTTGCTAGTAATTACTGTTTGTCGTACGAAATGATGCATAAACTGTTGAAATACAAAATATTTACTTCGCTAGTGCAAACCGGTTTCATCGCTGGTTGTTTGAATGTGTGTGTGTGTGGAGGACACACGCTGGTGGGGTTGAGCTTTGGGTGACGATTCCGAGTTTGCTCGATCAGGGTGGCTTGGATGCTTTAATCGCACCGGTGAACCGGTGATGGTGTCACTGGAAACAGGGCTCTGGTTGTTTGCTCTGGTGGATGCTGTAAGGCGGATGCAATTTCGATGCATTCAGCACAAAGGGTACACCACATAGTCGGTGACCCGAATGTCGTCAGTTGCCAGCGGTAATAGTAAACACATTTTCGGCATACAAGGCGGCCACTCTTGTCCCAAAACCCGATTCCTCGTAGCTTTAATTAGTTACTCTCTTCTCCGCGTCGCAAGCTCCACACCAAAACATCCACAAATGGGCGAACGAAACTACTTATTAGGCATCTCATTTTGTCCTTTTGCAGTAAAAGAAGAGGCAAAAAAAAATCCTTCTCCTAGTCCCGTAGTGTTGGAGCCCAGTAGTATCATCATCTCTTTTACTATTGTAAAGCGAGAAACTAAACTGAAAACCTCGCAAGAAGCAATGCAGAATGGTTTTGGGGTCTTGTTTTTGTGCTGTTGTTTTTGTGCTTTCGCATTTCAATTCCCCACGAGCTATTCGTTTTCTTGCGCTTTATCACTATTATTATAAGCCTGCATGTATTGTACGTGCATACAGGGCTGGCCGGATGGTTGGTATGTTTGCTTACCCCCGCTCGCTACTTGATGAAAATTTCCAATCAGTCTGTAATTGGCTGCCGGCTAATTTCCCAGTCATCATACTGGCTGTCTACGCTGCCGAGCGTTGGCTGCAAAGTGAAAACAATGCATACAAACAAAAACAAAAAAAACTGGTTCATCTGTTTTACAACGAAAACAATGAGTGTGTGTGTGTGCACGCTGAAGCATTATGGATGCTGCTTCCTGTTCCATTTAGACAATAGCGAGCAGTTTTGTTTTATTTTAGATAGGTTTTAGACGAGCATGATTTTGAGTTGCAAATATTCAACCGAACATGTGCCAGTAACAAAAGACTTGTTGATTTGTAAGAGTGTTATAGTTTTTTTTAAATTAATTTCAGTCCTTCTTCAGCATTGGAATAATAAAATATCTTTGATATGATAGTTTTTTGACGACTTGTTTAAATATACAAAACATAATAATAAAATGTGTTGTTGGTCATAAATTCTTTGTCAGAAAATTGAATACCAACGAAATGTTACAATTTTTAAACAAACTTTCATACTCTAACGTGGACTTTTATGCTATTTCAACATGCTCTTTCGCAACATATGAGATTTGTTTTTCAAGCATCATCTGACATCATCATAATCGCCATTGACATCATTCGTTTGGTATTTGCACGTTTATTGGGAAATGATGAAGCAATAAAGCAGAGAGAGAGAGGGATGAATCATCCGTTATCTGTTTGCTGAAGATTAATCGCCCATTAATGATGTGAAAGTTTACCGATGCAAGCGAAACAAACCTCCATAAAATCAATAATAAACCACAATGTTTGTGTACTGGGGTTATTTAATGATGTTGATGGTGCGATATACCCTCATGTATGCTGCTTTTATTGGTTTAAAAAACAAAGTTTTTTTAACCGACTTACCCTAACTTAACATTCATTTAGCGTAACGAATAATTTGCTTTCGAAAACTTCAAAATGTATCCAACGGCAACTAGGTAGCATATGTGGCTTTATCCGCATATTTGCGCGCTGAAGTTCAATCTTAACTTTTAAAACAATCTTCTAAACTCAATCAACCTTGCATGCGCGGTGCGTAGCTGGATGGAATTCATTAAAGTAATTTCACATACCCGGCCATAATCATGACTTTCGCTGAGCTGGCTATACATATGGTTGATGTTAAGTGGGCGTTTACACGGAGCGTAAAATGTAAAGCCAAAAGGAAGAACAAAGCTGAACTCAAGAGTCATCATCTAACTCATTCATAAGTCAACTCCAAACGCTCCAAATGCTTCCGTTTGCTGCCAGCTATGTATGAAGTATATCTGTGCATAGAACGAAGACTAAGGATAAGGAAGCAACAACAAAAAAATAGAAGAACGAAACGAAAACAAATCAGTATTGCAATGTTGTTGAAGTCAAATTTTCCAACTGGCACACAATCACAATTTCCACAGAAAAAAAAAATCCCAACATCAAAAGCCAAAAAAAAAAGATTTTTTCCACCCTTTCCTACCCGTCGACCACCCACCCGTGACTGATTGGATTCAGCAACCAGTTGCTCGGGAGATAGATTACAGACGGTGGCTGGCAACGCCGGCTAGCGAACCGCCGGCAAAGGGCACCACGCCGAAGGGGACCATTTATGAATGGAATGTTAAAAATGTGACTAAAGTGTGTTTACTTGTGCTGGCGTTGAAATTCGGTTAAGGGAATTCATTCTTCGGCTGTTTTTTTTTTGTTATAGCTCCGTTCATCTGTTGTGTGCCTTTCACCATTTCACAAGAGTGCACGAACAGCAAAAAAATCTGACAGTAACAGTGGTAAGCATCGGGTAGGATAGAAAGAAAGGCAGGGTACAGGCTGCGGTGGGACAAAGTTCACATACGGGAGAGAGGTTACCCGAGCGCTTATCACGAGCATGAATATGAATGAGAGTAAATATACTTTTGAGTTGTGTGAATTTAATGGCAAATCGGGACCAGCAGTAGCGGTAGCATTATTATCGCTTGCTGAAGGAGGACCCAGGACGAAGGATTCACCATCTCCCTTTGTTGAACTGTGAATGTGTTGTATAAATACGTTTCGTTTTTTTTAAGAGAAACAATTTGCAAATTAGTCGGAAAACGGCATGAGTCCCGCATGAATGTTTGGTTTTTGGATTTTGGCACTGGTGACATTGTGGGTTGTGGTTTGAATATTCAATGAAAATTGGAACGTGTTCTTTGTTTCTTCAAAAATTAATTATGCTCAGTGTTATTTTGTTAATATGTGTACTTTAGAGAAGAAGAGAAGATAAAAAAATTGATTTAAGAATACAATAGAAGACACAATAAGCTAAAGAAACATAAACTATGTTTGATAATATTTTATTAAAAAATCTAGTTTAATCTTATCGAATAAAATATCTTAAAAAACGGACAGGAAAAACCCGCCTGCGCTGAATGCATCAGCTTTTATTCGAGCAAAAACAAATGATATAAATTAAATAGCTTATAGCGCTTCGATTTAACCATATTTTATAGCCTTAAGCTGCAATTTCTTCAAGTTTTAGCACACCTGTTTGGGCAAGAAATATGCAAGTTTGTGACGGATACGCTTCAAAAGCTTCGGAATGAGTTTATCTTTTTCGGTTTATTTGCTGTTAATACTTGACTGTTTGGCAGAATGAGGCTTTAATCTAAAGATTTTTAAGCTTAAGTCATCATAGACCTCAATTTATTTGTTGATCAAAACCAAAGCATTTTCCTGAATTATCAAAAGCTTTTATAGTATTGAAACATTCTAATGCATACCGTTTCTGTGTTGAGTTTTTCAAAAAAAGCACCCGAAATAATACTAGCAATCAATTTAAAGAATAGTCTGATCTACGATAAAGATTTTTTCAATTGAAAAAAAAGTTAGAAAAATGTTTTAAACTATTCGTAAACTGGGAAACACAACAATTTTTAATGCAGAAGAAACGGTTTTTGATTAATACTAGGCGTATAAATTTCATAGGAATAGAAAATATTTAAAAAGAAATAAAAATAGCAGAATAACTTAGTAAAGCAAGGCAGAATATAATTTATAACATGAAGTAACTGAGATGAAAATATAAAATTCATTTTAAGGAGTGTCTGTAACATAAATTTAGCATCGAAAACAACAAAACCTTGGGCAAAAACTACACAAGAAATATGTAAGTTCTAAGTATCTGAGAGTAAAACTGAGAAACCCATTGGAGGAGCGAATGGAGGATCTACCTTGACATAGACGAGGAATAATCTTATTTTTTATTTAAATATATGATTGAATAATATTGAAGTACAAATGCTTGAAAAAAAATTCTTATCGTATCATCAAATAGATCATCATATAGATCATCAAATCTAAATAATTTTATAACGTGTTAGTCAAAGCTCAAACGTTACCTTCGAACATACCTTATTAGTTACGCTTCGATTACAATATTTAAATAAATTTTTCAGAAGTTTCGTAACCGTGCATATTAAAGTGCAACCTTTCGTAACCTTTTTCCGCCATAAAAGCAAGAAATGTTGTCCTTCTCAGGACCCAAACAAGCTGCCAAATCGGTACTCAAGTGTTCGTCAAACAAACTAGCACTCGCCCATAACGCTTGCGGTTTGTGTGAAGCATGCCAATTTTGTTCCCATTTGTCTGCCGACACACACACACGCACACGCGAGTGCCACTTCAAATGTGTCACTCGTGCTAAATGCGACCCTTCGCGAGTGTTTGGAATACGGATTGGTTTGCGTCTGTTCGCCACCGTACCAATCTTGATGGGCGACTCTTGGTTGTCGCGTCTCAGTTTTGGCACAGCGGTAAGCAGTGAAAAGCAAAATATTCACATCCGGTCCAGGTGCAGTTGGGATTTTTCTCTCTCCCGCTAATACCGATGCCCGAAGCTATCGCACACCGGATCACGAGCGGTTCCGATACGGGCGCGAAGAATGGGCTGGGCGCTTGGGACGAGAAGAACGTGCCTTCGATGGAATTTATTCCGGGTCACGTGAGAAAGCAAACTTTTGGCGTATGTACAATAATGTCAAAGTTTTCGTTTCCGTTTTGCCCATCGTATCCAAGCGTCGTCGTGGCGTGGTCCAGCTGTGTTGGGAGCGCTGGAAGCGGTTTATCTTTTACGAATGGGTCTCTTAAATGGTGCTTAAAAAAAGGTGTATTTTTGAGGAATGGGATATTGAGCAGGAGTAGGAGAAGCAAAACCATGTAAAAGGGAACTGATCGTTTTTTTTATATTTTCTACAAACCGTTTACTTACAAGCAAGTGGTTTGGGAAGAATAGCCACAGAGAGAGCGAGAGAGACAAACACCCACACAGACACAAATCAGCGGTGTTAAGTGGGAAGCAGTCCCAAGAAAATAACCAACCCATCAGGCGAGAAGTACTTGCCGTTTTGCCGAACGTGGTGAAGATGTTTTTGGAAAGGTATGACGAATCACTTTACCCTCGATACCTATCGTTTGTCGTTGGTCGGACGATGATAAGCGGTTGTTGATAATGATCGCATTCTTGGAAGTATGATGCTGTCTTTTGTCGGGATGATTGTTGTTGATGATGATGATGCATGATGTATTAGACGACCTTCGTTTGTTTTAAATTGTAGCTAGTACTGTTTAATGTACTCCATCCTGCAGCTCCAAGAACTCTGAGTAATTCGGTTAGGATTTACGGATTTTCTTTTCACTAAACGCTTCTTCCGGCGCGAACGCCAATATGTACTATGTAGCTAGAAGAATTTTACGTACTGTGACTCCCTTCGTTATGTTTGAATTTCTCATTAACTTGCGTACCGTCTTCACCAACTCATCCCTAACGAACGCTCCCCGTTGTCGAGTGACATAAATTTGTCTTCAAATGATTAAAATTACGAGGCTTAACTCACCTCACCAACTGGCAACTTGGTTGCGAGCCGTACAAAGGCAGAAAGCGAAATCATTCTAGATGTACCTTTGCACAAAGCATTTCTTCTATTAATTAATGACGCGCGCGCCATTCCAGAGTTTGGATAAGTAATTAGAGCGTTTGCGTTTATTAGTGTGCGATCGTACGGGTTGTGGCGCGTCCGCGAGTGACATGATTAAATAAAACAAAAAGTTAAATATCTTTCCCACGCCACTTGCCGGTGCGTGGCGTCGGTACGGTTGCTATGGTTAATTAAATTCGGCAAACGGTTCCTTTGCCGGATGTGGCAGGCATCTTTCACAAAACTTCCGCGTCGCGGCGTGATGACTTTATAGTGATGCGGGTAACCTACATTCGCTTGCTGGATTTCCAAAAAATAAAACTAGTCCGGATGAGATCGTTCGGTGCGCTTCTAACGCACATAATTAGCATATTCACCTTGTCGAACTCTCTCCCTCTCTCTATGACTCGCGCTGACACACTAATGAATACATTATAGTGAAGCATCAAAACACACACAAATCTTTGGAATGTGTGTAGCAACGGAGCAGAGAACTCCCGTTTGCCAAACTGTTATGTTTCTTCATACACTCCAACACCAGCGAAGCTTTCACTTTTGCCTAGTTTGCCACACTACACTATCGTGCTAGCAATGGCGGAAGCAACGTACTTGACCCTTTTTACCTCTCAAAAGAACCGCTGGAATATGTACTTGTGCTTGGGTCAAAGCAAGTGCGAACTCGTCTTCAACTCTTCGCAGCATAAAACAGACACGACGGTTCTTCATTAGCATAGCAAGTTATGCTGGGCCGTATGTATGGCGCTGCTGGACTTGTATTTGCATTGCTTCAAACAATAAAGAGAACGTTTCAATATGGCGAACTGTGAGTGTCATCTCATCTGTTGAGTTCCTTTAAGTTTATGGTTCAAGGTTTTGCTTTGAAAAGATACTGAAAGAAGATTTTTATTTGAATGGAAGCAGATACCGGTTGGCTGAGGTAATTAACTGCAAGGCAATTGGTTCTTAACATTGTCTATCAGGTATGTTGACATCTCTTCCCGGTATGGTAGTTTATCGGGCCATAATTGCAAGTCCTATCGGGTGGTGAATTATTTCACATATTTCTAAATTGAAATTTGTACCTGTTGTAAACAATTTCTTTTTATTTTGGGATCTTCATGCATCTGTGCTTTACTTTTATGTATTTGTACCGATCCACCAGATCCAGCGGTACTTTCCCATCACTAGTTAAGACACCTGGAGGTAGTTTCTTTCTCTAGTAACTATGGCATCGTTCTTATGGTAAGGTATTTCTAGATACCTGTAATATTTTTTGAAATATCTCGGAACTCTATATCTCTTGACGAATATCTCGGATATCTCTATTAAAACATATAATTTATTTTTTCGAATCCATATAACATCATAATGACTGATAACACATTATTTTTATAATGATCCAAGATTGACTTAAATTTTCCCACCAAACCCTGTACGCTTCTGAATGCTTTCATTTGTGCATTTTTTGGTAAGCACAAAACGTCCCACTTTTCAGAACGTGAGGCTGCAATCGATCCACACAAATTGTGGTCAATTAAGCACGTTTTCCACGAATCCGACCACTGTCCCTGTGTTGGTAAGACGACAAGAGCAATGTTATCCAGTTAACATTTAATTAGTTACCGTTCAAAAAGCGGTTTCAATGAAATTTTCCCTGAATAGTCCATCATTGTGCAAGAATACGGAAGATTCTGTCGAGTTTTTGGATATCATCACGGAAGCAGGACGACATTTCATCAATGTGCGGAGGCAAGGATTTTAATTTACCGTCCAAGCGTCATGTTAAGGCTGTATGAAGGCTTTCTGGGAACGAAGATTTGCTTTAGTTGATGGTCCAGCCGACGTGTTGGTGCTTCTGATGTACCGCAAAATGAGGTACTTGGTACGAGTCCGTAATAGCTTTTCGCACAGGACATGCTAACACTATTCTCTGTAAAGGTAGTCAAAGAAATTTTTCGGTAAAGTTGTTGGTAGCCACCAAAAATGGAGCATTGCCGACATTTTTGGGATATTGGATGCAATGGAGATCTGGCGGGTTTCATTTCATTTTTTCATTTCATTTCATTTTGTTTATTGGAGTGGTCTGCCTATAGGCTAAACTCACTAATACTCACTATAACTAATACATCTTAAAAATTAAATTATTAAAGCTAAACTTACTGGCTAATATCTAAAACTAAGTATAAACTTAACTATACAGGCAGACAATGAAACATTTCGAGGACATGAGGAAGGAAGGTTAAATTATAGTTTTGGGAAGATGGAGAAGGGAAAGGGATATCAGTGGAGGAAAGATTAAAGGTGTGAAGAGGAGAGTCGAGATCGGAAAGCGGTTAGGGAGGAATCAAAATCAAAAGAGGTAAAGAAAGAATTGAAGTGACGCATGCAGACTAAGAAAGGCTCATTATGCCTATAATGAGTGCGACGACGTTTTAGAAACAGAGGATCACGGGATCTAAGGTGGCGGGAGGGAGCATAAAAGGAAATCAGGGAAAGGAGGTCAGAAGCGTCAGTATTACCCAGAATAAGGCTAGCAACAAATATAGCTTGTGCCTTATTGCGCCTGAGGTGAAGCGTATCTAGACCTAAGATTAGGCAACGGTCGACATAGGATGGAAGAGGGGATCTGGAGTTACCCAATAGACGTCTCATAGCAATTCTGCTGAAACAACGCTGGATTTTTTCGATTCGAGCTATCCAAGAAGTTGACACAGGACTCCAAACAGCACATACGTGCTCTAGTGGGGAGCGGGTTTATAAAGGATACGGCTCATGCTCTTATTTTGAAGTTCTGGAGTGTTAAGTATCTATGAGGAAAGAATACTTTGCTCGATTATTACATGGTAAGCTAGAGAAGATAATGAATATGTTAGAATTCTAATAAAGGTTTTAAAGTATGTTTCCATCGGCTCTTGGAGTTAAAAGAGATGATTTAAAAAGCTTTATATAAAACTGGTCGTTAATTTTAAAACAAAGCGACAGCTTTTAATCAAAGTTCTTTTCACCATACACTGCTGAAGAATATAATTAAAGGATATGCGCTTTGTTTGGTTTTCCTGCTCCATTTACACACATCTTCGATGCAGATATAAATCACCAGACCATAGAGTCACACTGCGTTCCACACAACCTTTTGGCCAATGGGCACTATCACATCGAACAGCATAAGATCCTTCTTCTTTGCTTTATCCCAACTTCCGCGCCCAACTTCGCCGATTTGTCCTACTGGCAATAGTACGGTGTACCGATACAGCATTGGTGTGTAGTTGTGTGGTAATAAATCTCACCGTAACAAGCGCACACTCCAGCACTGGTGCAGCCGAAAAGTACGTCCTACCGAAACTATACAGCATTCATATATCACTTTCACATAGCCATACCAAGTTCAGCACATTTAGTGGCGTTCGCGACACAGTCGAGTGGCCCATATCCGAATGTCCACGCGCATCCAGCGTCCGTTACTTCGTTCGTCGCTATTGGGAAAACTTCCAACCGAGCGTGCCGGAACTGTTCGCTGGTTGGGCTACTCCCTTTTTATCTGTCCCGTGTCCTGCACGGGGGTTCGGGTGCATCCGTTTTCGACTGCGATGCTAATGACAAGCGTAACGCTGCACTTACTGGAGTGCATCGTCGTTGTTTGTTAACTGGTGCGGAGATTGGGGTCAACTACAAGCCAGCCTCAGCCAACAACATGATCCCCCCCCGTAGCGAGATTAATGCGTACGATGCACGCGGCAAATCGCGTCGAACCACGATGCACACGATCCATGCTTAATGTCTCACCCAATGTGTGCCTTTGTGTCATAGCCATAGTCAATTGATGAATTAGAACGGCATGTAACCAGCGACAGCGGGACTACTGTTGTGAGCGTGGTATTAACTCGTCCCGGGAAAGGGGGGGGGGTTAGCTTATTATAGATAATCAAATGAACTTCCGATGTTGGTGTGTGGAAGAAATGCCACCGGTTTGCCTCACGTGCAACCGCACCGTTTTGGGTGACTGAGTTATGGTCCAAAAACGGTACAAACTGGTCCTGGCAAGCGGGATGGTTTTCGATGGTCTGGCTTTGATTGCACCTAATAGAAGGTGATTAATTTTGCGTCGGGCCGGAGCGTTTGAATTGGAAATAACCTGGTTGGATTTATTGAGGAAGATATTTATGGCATTGGTCAACAAAAATATTAATATTTGTCATTAGCAGGACGCCATGTGTGTCCTAGTATATAGACAATTTTAAACAATTTAACTCCTGCTTTTTTTTTCAAATTAGTTATCTTGAACCCGTGATACAAAACACGTTCTTCGGTAGAAATCAAATGAAGCATGTCAGAGCGCTAACTAGTACTCCGACATTTTCCATCCACGATATTAACCAATTTCGTTTGTGACACTCGAAACCGGGCCCGATATCGAACACTGTCCATTTATCTCGTTCGCTAGAAATGCCACTCCAATAAGCACTCTCGGGGAGTTTGCCTCGGTCGGTCGATACCGAGAACTCACCATCAGTCAAACACTTTCGATGACATTTGCAGACACACGAGCTTCCAGCAGCTTTTGCGAAGGGCAATAATGGTGGAAAAAGAAACGTCCCACATCAAATCGAACGAAACCTTGAAGCTAGAGAAGAGCAAAAATGGACCGAAAAAAAAAAAGACGGCGACCAAAACTTTTCAGCTCAGTCACTTCAAACAACAAAATTAAACAAATAAAGCAAACGATATTACCCGCAAAACTTTCGGTTCGGAAACAAATTTCTGCCACGAGCGTCCACATCGTGACACTTCAAAATACGGGAGAGAGAGAACGAGAGAAAAATGTGCAAAAACACCGCAATAACGATGGCAAAGCGGTACCGGCTTCGTGATTGACACTTGATTTACTTACTTTTTACTCCCGCTTTTCCCCAGCGATTTTCCCCCGCATCGCTCCTATTGCATTATTACATCTGTCTGGAGTCAACCCTGCCACCGGCCCTTGCGTTCGTAGTAGCGGCGAAAGCATCGTCATCATCATCACGCGATGTGTTTTTGTTTCGTTTATCGTTTTGCTTACCAATTTGTTCGTCTCGTTTGTTTGGTTGTTGATTTTGTTGTTGTTATGTTTGCGCGGGGGGAAGGAAGCCGGGACAAAGGAACACCATAAACCAAGCACATGACACCCGAAATCTGACATTGAGCTACCACAGCATTCATTGATTCGGTGCGCGGCCGTAGCCGTTTAATTGAATTTGTTCGGGGGATTATTTTCGTCATTATTTGCGCAACGGGCTGGTGTGTGCTTATGTGTGTGCGTGGCACGTGGGATTGAAGAAGAATATTGCATGTTTAAAGTTATTGTTCCAAGAAAGTGTTGTTCATTGGACCGCGTCTTGTCGTTGTTGTAGATGGCAATTTTGTGAATTAAAAGCTGTATCGGTGAGAGCATTTTTCATGTTCATGGAACGGTGTTCGGCTTTTATTTTCTTCGTCAGAACATTTTTCGGAAAATTTCGTTTTTGAACTGTTCTTTAGCAACTTAGTTAACCTCGATTAATTAAACTGTTATGGTAATACTGTTTTGGTTTAAAAAATGGGCTCCTGGTTTTCAAAATGGGACTTAATTTTGAGAAATTGCGTCTCGATCGTAAAAACAGTAAGACTTCGAGAAATAGACGGTAAATATTACTTATTTACTTATCACTTATCGCTTCGCGATCTTGGCCTGCTGCAACAATCCTCGATACCGCTCACGGTCTAGCGCTGTCGTCTGTCAATCCATTATCCCGGCTGTTCTGGCGGACGCATCAACGCCTTCACTCCATCTCAGTTTGGGCCTACCACGCCTCCTCTGTCCATGTGGACGGCCTAAAAGGACTTTAAGGGCTGGGTCGTTCGGTGCCATTCTCATGATATGACCAGCCCACCGGAGCCTGGCGAGCCTAATTCGCTGCACGATTGTGAGATCACCGTACAGCTCATAGAGCTCGTCATTGTAGCGGCTCCTCCATTGTCCTTCCACACATACGGGGCCAAAAATCCTTCTGAGCATCTTCCTCTCGAACGTGGCTAAGAGGGTTTCGTCAGTTTTGGACAGAGTCCATGTCTCAGAGGCGTATGTGAGTACTGGGACTATAAAGGTTTTGTACAGCCCCAGCTTCGTCAGGCGGTAAACATAATGATTGAAAAATTTGCTTAATCTAAGGAAAGTCGTCTTAAACTTATAAAATATGCTTATATTTTGGAATGATATTTACTACTTCAATTAAGCAATACGGCCAGGCCGTTCTACTGGAACTAAAAAAAAAAAAACTACTTCAATTATTGTAAAAAGAATTATTTTCTCTTGGTTTGCATGCCTTCTTCTTTCTTCTTTCTTAGCCTAACGACCTCTTAGGTCATGCCTCCCATTTCTGGCTTATTAGACTTATTGTGTTATAATTTGGAGAAGTTTTATTAGAAGAAAAACAAATATTAATGGTTTATGGTTCAGAACCTGGCGTCCGTTGTGTTAAGAATTGTTTTACTAAATGAATTCCTTATCAGAAAGTATTTTCTAAACATGCTAGAGCCAAAAATTTACTTTTAAAAACTCTTCCTTTGGAAGATCATTGCTTAATATACTGATAGCGCAAATAAAAAATACTTCAGTCTGTATATAGCAATTCATTATCTATGTAAAACATGCGCAGCTTTGATCAAAACTTTTCCACCAAGTAAATGAAACATTTCCCTTTGCACAATCCCATCGGTAACGTTCAACTGCATATGTTCCATACACTTTGTTTACATTGTTGCATAGATTTCGCTCGCTCTTGATGTACCATACCTGCTCCTAACGTTTGCCATACTAACAGTACCAGTATTGCATCACAGCTATTAGCTGTTAACTTTTCCTGCCTCCTCGAAGTTGCAGTGTTGTCCTATTATTCTCTTTCTCTCTTTCTTCAAGAAAATCAAACACGGTGTGCATGTTTGACTATTCGTCAACGTGCATACGGTTTTAATTACCTCCTTTTAAAGCCGTTTGTGTAGTTTGCGTTTTACTTTCTGCGCCGTCGTGTTAACCATGCCCGACCGTGTTCATTTTTCTTCTCCCTTTCATCTTTTGCAGGTGGCAAACGGATGCTGTGTGTCGTACCGAGTTCGTGTCGTGCTGATCAACCAGAGCGACCAGAGACGCTGTAATACGAGCCCGTTTTTTCGTTGTATGCGGCAACGGAAAAGTCAAGCGTAATGTTATGTTAAGGTATGGGCATTTGTTGGTAACATTTTCTTTGTAGTGTTGTAGCATTAACGAACGATGCATTGCCAAGTATGGAATTGCCGCCAGGGGATTGTTTATGATGGTAAACATGGTGCGCCTATAAACACAATTCAGCTGAAAAGCAGAAAAGAATCATTCTTTGTTTTGGGTCTTGCGCGATTTCCATTTTCACAAATTATTCGTTGTATTTAAATTATTTATTGCTTTCTGTTCAGTCCGTTTACGCCAGGGCAGCAAAGCAAAAGGGCAGTAAACATTATTAAAAGCTAATCTGTCACGAGCGAAGGTTGAAGGGAAGCACAATAATTAAACGATTACCATTTCACACACCGCTCGGTCTAACTAATGGGAGAAATCATCCCGGAGTAAAGAAAAATGAGGATCTATATTACTGGAATGAGTGTACATTTTTCACTGCAACACCCTTTGCTGATGTGCGTTTAAGTTACGCAGCGCAACCATCAAAAAGCTTCCTCCTAAAGCATTCCGCAGCTTCCGTACGGCCGAACATTGGATCGTCACGGGAGAATAGGATAAACGAGAGGCGAAAGCGAACGAAAGGATGTTGCACCACACGACAGCCACGATTTAATTTCTGGTGGTCCACATAACTAACCCAAAAAAAAAGCGCAGTTAATGGTTGGTGAAAAACTTTCACAACGTTCCCTGCCCTAGAATCATAACGGGATCGATGGAAAAAGGACACGTAAAGAGAGAGAGAGAAAAAAGCCCGCCAACCATAATTATCGTACTACGGTTGCGAGAGAAAAAAAAAAGGATAACACAGTTAACCCACGAGCTAAGCATGTGCGCCGGGCTGCGATCGAACGCTCGCTTTAATCGTACCGGAATGTGCGAAGCAACTCTCGATCCTCGGTGGGAGAACGAAGCAAACCACTAAAGAATGGTTTTTCGGCCCAAGAAAAAGAAGCTTGAGCGAAGGAAACGAACGAACGTCTTCGCAAAAAGGGATACGCGCGCTGGAAAATGACTTGTGCCGAATGTGGGACAGTGAGAAATTAATGTATGTACATAAATAATCCGTGCGGGGATAAACATTGAAAGGAAGGGTAAAGGAATGGAAGGGATGAGAACGCAGAACAAAACAAAAAAGCGAGAAAAACCAACACTGCAATCAGTTACAAAAATGGGAAGTGAAATCCCGAGGATGGGCCGACAGTTACCCCTTTGCGGGAAGTAAGAGACCGATCGCTGTTTGTATTCTTATGTTTGTTTGTTGGAGCATTCACACACACACACACACCGCCACACAGCACCACAGCACATGCTCGATCATGCTGCAGCATAATAAAAACAAAGAGTAACTGAGGGAAAAATCGGGGCAGAGGTCTCTCGCCACCATTTGACATACATCGGCAGGGTGCCTGGTTCCTGGGGCTTGGTCCGTGGTCTTGGGCCGCCGGTACCGTTACCACGAACGAACAGCGAAACAAGCGAAAATGGGCAGGATCTTAGGGAAGCATAAGTAAGCAAAAAAAAAAAGAGCGAGAAAACAGTCAAAGCCGCCTTTGGTAGAACATTATGAATGAAATACACCCGACAGAAGGATGAGATTGAATGCACTTTTGGATGGGAAAATAAAATAAAACAACTGCAGAACGCCCTGCGAAGAGTAAGACTGATTGTTTAAAGCGATGCAACCTCGGTGAGGATGTTGCTGAAATGGGAGAAAAACAAGGAAAACTTGAGAGGGGGAAAAAATTAAAAACACATGCTTGCTACACGACCGCTTGCAACACAAAGCAACTACAACCAACACACACACAAAAAAAAATCGCCCCAAAAACATATGTTTTAATGTTTTGCACTAAAAGGGATGAAATGTTCTGCCCCGAAAGCATCGCTATGTGAAGACCGGGTGAGCTCGGTCGGCCCAAAACACACACACACACACACACATAAAAAACGGGACCGCTCGGAAGAGATTAATTTGAAATGCATGCGAAAGTGAGCGAAGCTTTTGGCTGCTGCAACCCCGAAACCGGTGCATCCGTGCCGGGCGTGATGGTTGTAAAACTGCGCCCGCTAACGTGTAATTTGTTTTCCACAACCTTCGAAACTTCGTCCGCTCGTACCCAAAAATCTACCCCTTTTGTGGGGGTCGGAGCAGAATCGCGAATGTGGCGAGCGTGTGTGTCTGTGGCTAATGCGTTCGCTGGTTTCTGCCTTCCCAGGTGGTCGAATGCTTCACGTGCAGTTTTGGGACTTGGGAGCGTTTAGACAGGGATGATTGTGTGGTGGTTGGTACCGGGCCAAGCTGGGGGCGGTTATGGATCATGGGATGTGCAAAGGAAAAGCGGTGCTAATGAATGCAAGGTAAGTCTTTTGCATGTTTCGGTTCGCTTTCATCATCGTCGTCGTCCGTTTTTTGTGGTTACAGTTGTGAAAAAGTTGCTGGGTAGCGTTTTGCCTTTGGCATTTTTTTAATGATACGGCGACCACCGAGATAGGATTGGTTTTAGAAGATTTCTTCAGTTGAGATTGAAGAAAAAACATGTAATTAAGGGATTTTTTGAAAGGAAATTTAATGATGTCTGGGAAACTGGAGGACAGGCTTTTTGCCAACAAGAAACTTTTCGTCTTTATATTAAAATTTAATTATTTGCCATTAACTTTGCAATAAAACCCCGTCATAAATCGAATAATTGCACCCAGTATTGCTAAAGCAACTTTTCTGCAGCATTCCTTCGTGAAGCAATCCCTCCGATGCACAGCACCGTTAGGTAAGAGGGCTCACCTCATCAGTCACAAATGAACATACCAAAATGAAATAAAAATCGCGCACATATTATTGGCACATTAAGCA
>KZ061934.1:20867-63057 GCA_002091835.1 Anopheles maculatus | reverse complement strand
CATTGCTGTCTGTGTCACCGAGATAGGATTGGTTTTAGAAGATTTCTTCAGTTGAGATTGAAGAAAAAACATGTAATTAAGGGATTTTTTTAAAGAAAATTCAATGATGTCTGGGAAACTGGAGGACAGGCTTTTGGATAACAAGAAACTTTTCGTCTTTATATTATAATTTAATTATTTGCCATTAACTTTGTAATAAAACCCGGTCATAAATCGAATAATTGCACCCAGTATTGCTAAAGCAACTTTTCTCCAGCATTCCTTCGTGAAGCAATCCCTCCGATGCATAGCACCGTTAGGTAAGAGGGCTCACCTCATCAGTCACAAATGAACATGCCAAAATGAAATAAAAATCGCGCACATATTATTGGCACATTAAGCAATGCCAGAATAACCGTGTGCCCAAGAAAATGTAGCAATGATTTATGCCCGTACACGATTGTCCCGTTCGAAATTTTCATTACACCCGATGCTACATTCTTGGGGCACATATGCATCGCAAGTTTTGTGCCAGAATTCCTGCTCCCTGAGCGAGGTTAAAAAGAAGATGCAACGAACCGATGCGCGACGGTACGGACTCATATGAAGATGATTAATTCCACCAGGAAACATGTGGCCATATCCTTGATATGCATGTAATCGACGTGAGATTGCAAATCGTAGCCAAGACGAAGGCCAGAAAAAGAGGCACCACGTGTTCTTTTCACGCCGTATGCAAGTATTACAAATTAGCGAGTAATGTGTACGGGACAGGCACAACAATACGGGCTCGGTTGTGTGTAAGGGTGGAAAAGGGGAGAATATTAATGAAACGCGCACCTGGCGGAAAAGCGGCTGTGCAGAGACCAAAAGGGGCAAAAGGGCATCGATTCGAAATGCAATTGACACGCATTAATTTGTGTAATGCTGATAGATTGCATCGCTTCACTGCATCGCAGCCCGTTGTTGTTATCGGCTACCGATGATTAATGGTAATTAGCATGCAGCGGAGTGAATATGGGTTTTTTGTTTTCAGCGTTTCACGTGTGTGTGTGTGAGCTAATCCTGATCGATTTAGGATTCAGAGAATAAGCAGCGAAGAGGATTAGAGCAAATCAATAATCAGTTCACGATGGTTGGCTGATGAATTTAATGTAAAGTGGATTTTGGGAAGGGTATATTCACATAATGTTACGATTTTGGAGAATTTTTCAACATAATTAATAATCAACGATTGGTTTGAAGATGATTTTTTAAAATTATTATTAAGATTCCTGAATATTTTTTACTTTATTCGGAGGGTGGATTATATTCTTCAAGTAGTTTAATGCTTTGTTTTAAATTATGTTTAGAGTAGTACAGAATAATGGAGCGAAAGAGGAACATTTGAAAGATCCATCAAGACAAGTTATGAAAAGTCAACCCAGAAGGTTCACACATAGAACTCCAAGCTCCGAATCAATCGAATGCATTCGGGACATCGAATATGGTAACGACACGATTTGGACTTCGCATATGGGTTACTGAACACTTGACAATGAATAGTCCGATTTCTCTCAGAATAAGGTTCCATCTCAAGATGCATTTGAATGATCGATGAGTACTACGCAACAAAACATCCTGAGAACATCCAAGATAAGGTATTCTTCCACAGTTCGGAGAAGCAAGTGTCTCCAATCTTAATGGACAGATATATAATTTACAAATTACTAGTACTCAGACAATACGGTCGTCATTATTGAATATTGAATATTGAAAACTCTGAGAGCTGCCTGCGAAGATCCTCCAAACCATTGCGATCTACGGACCAATGTCATCATCAAGGCTCACGAATAGCTCTTCCAACTCGTAGATGAAAAAGCAGATAAACCAAGACAACCTGGAGCTAGTTGGATTTGAGTAGATAATGCTTGATAATACAATATTAAAAATGGTTTAAAGTATTTTGATAAGTGCTCTTTAAAAGCACAATTTGGTTCAAAAATTTTCTGAAAGTCGACTATATTATATATAAAAAACTGAGACCAAGAAACATGCAAGCGTGCTGCATTTCTCAAATGCATTTTGAAGCCATGCTTAGGTTCTCAAAAATCGTCTTCATATTTTATTGTTACTTACGTGTCTCTTTGTACGCATTGAAACGCATTACCTAATGCATAGTTATTGTACTTTACTTGTACACATTCATGTCATCCACAACATACGCTGAATTAGCTTACCGTCGTTTATCTTCTACGACACAATGATTGCACATTTCTAGCGTTTATCGCTCTTAACAATAAGCTCGAGGGCAGCTAAGCATAACCATTGCCATCATTATTACTCCCATTGTACACACCAACATGTCTCTCAACCATATCCAACAATCCAGCCCAGCATAACGCAATTGCAAAAGGTACATGTAACGTGCGGCCCAGTCAACGTGCAAACTCATCTTCACCCGCTCTAGACCAGCTTCCTCCACCAAGGTTGCTTTCAAGTACTTGCTTTACTCAGGCAGACGTCGACAGTGACGAAATTGTTGCTCGCACAGCTTACTCTGCTGTAGGAACTCTTCCTGCGAGGGTAAATTTTCGTGTATGCCCTTCAGTATCTCGTCCCCGTTGGGGGCACGTTCCGTAGACTGGTTTGCTTCTTTGCCTGTTGGTTGCTGTGGCCAGCCATCGGTTTTTACCAGTATCTGGTTCCGCACAACGTTCTGCATCTTCCAGATGAAGGGTTTCACCTTACACATGAGCAACCGGATGCAGTCCGTATCCTCGGGGGCGTACCGGTTCAGTTGGTCCATTTCGCGATCCAACCGTTCGGCCAGATCGGTGTTCTGCACCTGATCCAGCAGCACACGGAACCGTTTCGAGGGATTACGCAGCAACCATTCCAGTGGGTTGGAGCCCGGCTTTTGACTGTCGTTCGCTTCGGACGGCTGTGATTCACCTGTCAATGGTGGGCTGTCCGGTGGGAAGGACGAGAAGGAGGAGGACGTATCGAGGGTGGGTGACCGAAACGCTCCCAAATTTGTCCCTATCTGTACGGGTAAAGGGTGGAGTTAATATTACACATGCCCTTTTTTGGTTCGTGTTTTGAAGTTCTTACGATGTGCGCCAGGAACACGATACCGTTGACCAGCATTGCGCCCAGCTGGCTACCATCCAGTCCGAGCAGTTTCATCATCATGGTCATCATGGACGGTGCTTGTGTGAGCAGTGCGTCCGCGACGTTCTCGGAAGCTTGCGGTTGGGGCCGTTGGGGAACGTCCTGAGAGCCACGGCGCGTCGCAAACCCTTTCGCCACCAGATCGGCCACATCGGCAATCGTGTTGATGCCGAACAGTTTGCCGGTCGTTTTCAACCCTTGCTGGATGTCACCCATCAGGTCGGCTGCAATCCGATCGGGCATGTCCAGCATGAGCAGCAGCAGTGTGGCCATAGCAGCCAACAATGTACCCCACGCACGGTATCTCATTACGCCGCACAAGAAATGCACACACAAAAAAGGCACTGACACGCACACACAAACTGCCGCCCGCACTCACTCACAAAAATGTGTAGCAAAGTTTTGCGAAAGGAAGTAAAGAGTTGAAGTTCGAAGTTTTGGATATCGCGTCAATTCTTTTTTTTTGCCGTACCGTAAGGAATCACACTCTTTGGCCACGGGTTTCACGATGGGTTGTGGTGTTTTGGTCCGGTCCTGGCCGATGTCTCGTGCACAACTGAAACCGAACACTCGAGACGCATTCATCTTTTCCTCCACTTTTTTTTATCGTCTGTTTGTGTGTCTTCCCCAAGTGAGACCTTCTCGGTCGAGCTCCGTTTCGTGAAGGGAAGACACACCGGAAAACTGTCATCATGATCATGTTCTGCTGGTGCACCATTGTGTTGAGCCAGCCATGGTCGTCTGTTCGGTCGGGCTCGGGGGGGGTACTCGAGCATATCGAATGACGATGGTTCTGTGGTGCGGAGACGACACCAGGACACCTAACCACTCACAATTTAGAGAGGGTTTTAGCAGGGCAGGATAGGAGGGGGTTGGCGACAGTTTAGTGCTGTTGGATGACTAGCCATGCAGGAAGTCGTAACCGATGTCGGTGGTGTGCGAAAAGCGTGCGCTTGAGGTACCCGCACGCGGCACACCAGGCACACTTGCAGACAGTTGAGTGATTTTGAGGACAACGACACAATGTAGCTAACCTTTTTTTGGGGATGCAGGTTTTATTGTGGGTGGTTTTGCAAATTTACTTCATTTTGTTTCACTAAATGATAGTCCATATAAATTTACTACTCTTAACTTTAATGTTTAGTTCCTTTGAATTATCTTTGATTCGTTTGACTTTTTGATGGCACGTATTTGCCTTTTAGATCTTTAAATTCAGGAACTTGCAAGCAATTAAAGCTATCGCATCTTCCTAAAACAGGAGTCCAAAAGTCCTTGAAAAATATAGGCTATCTCCCATGACTATCCACATGCCAGAATTGAATACTTGATCGTCATCTGAAGGGTGAGAGTCACTTAGAAAATCAATGTTGATTATAAAAGAGGCAGGGTTCGTACGTTGTACGACCAGATACTCACGACGCCCAATCATGAATTACTCTCTTTCTGTTTTGTATGTAAGTATGTCAAAAACTGAAAGCATTTCTTCGCAAAATCTAGAACGCTCTTTTACCTTTGTTTCTTGTTCATTTGTTTTATTTCTGTAAGATAGAATGCTAGTACCTTGTACTATTCTTGTGGCATAGTTTTGCAAAATTAATGAGTTCAAAAGTATATCTTTTGTAGTTGAGCTGAACCTCATGAAGGGACTATTACTCGTGGACATCGAATATGGTAACGACACGATTTGGACTTCGCATATGGGTTACTGAACACTTGACAATGAATAGTCCGATTTCTCTCAGAATAAGGTTCCATCTCAAGATGCATTTGAATGATCGATGAGTACTACGCAACAAAACATCCTGAGAACATCCAAGATAAGGTATTCTTCCACAGTTCGGAGAAGCAAGTGTCTCCAATCTTAATGGACAGATATATAATTTACAAATTACTAGTACTCAGACAATACGGTCGTCATTATTGAATATTGAATATTGAAAACTCTGAGAGCTGCCTGCGAAGATCCTCCAAACCATTGCGATCTACGGACCAATGTCATCATCAAGGCTCACGAATAGCTCTTCCAACTCGTAGATGAAAAAGCAGATAAACCAAGACAACCTGGAGCTAGTTGGATTTGAGTAGATAATGCTTGATAATACAATATTAAAAATGGTTTAAAGTATTTTGATAAGTGCTCTTTAAAAGCACAATTTGGTTCAAAAATTTTCTGAAAGTCGACTATATTATATATAAAAAACTGAGACCAAGAAACATGCAAGCGTGCTGCATTTCTCAAATGCATTTTGAAGCCATGCTTAGGTTCTCAAAAATCGTCTTCATATTTTATTGTTACTTACGTGTCTCTTTGTACGCATTGAAACGCATTACCTAATGCATAGTTATTGTACTTTACTTGTACACATTCATGTCATCCACAACATACGCTGAATTAGCTTACCGTCGTTTATCTTCTACGACACAATGATTGCACATTTCTAGCGTTTATCGCTCTTAACAATAAGCTCGAGGGCAGCTAAGCATAACCATTGCCATCATTATTACTCCCATTGTACACACCAACATGTCTCTCAACCATATCCAACAATCCAGCCCAGCATAACGCAATTGCAAAAGGTACATGTAACGTGCGGCCCAGTCAACGTGCAAACTCATCTTCACCCGCTCTAGACCAGCTTCCTCCACCAAGGTTGCTTCCAAATACTTGCTTTACTCAGGCAGACGTCGACAGTGACGAAATTGTTGCTCGCACAGCTTACTCTGCCGTAGGAACTCTTCCTGCGAGGGTAAATTTTCGTGTATGCCCTTCAGTATCTCGTCCCCGTTGGGGGCACGTTCCGTAGACTGGTTTGCTTCTTTGCCTGTTGGTTGCTGTGGCCAGCCATCGGTTTTTACCAGTATCTGGTTCCGCACAACGTTCTGCATCTTCCAGATGAAGGGTTTCACCTTACACATGAGCAACCGGATGCAGTCCGTATCCTCGGGGGCGTACCGGTTCAGTTGGTCCATTTCGCGATCCAACCGTTCGGCCAGATCGGTGTTCTGCACCTGATCCAGCAGCACACGGAACCGTTTCGAGGGATTACGCAGCAACCATTCCAGTGGGTTGGAGCCCGGCTTTTGACTGTCGTTCGCTTCGGACGGCTGTGATTCACCTGTCAATGGTGGGCTGTCCGGTGGGAAGGACGAGAAGGAGGAGGACGTATCGAGGGTGGGTGACCGAAACGCTCCCAAATTTGTCCCTATCTGTACGGGTAAAGGGTGGAGTTAATATTACACATGCCCTTTTTTGGTTCGTGTTTTGAAGTTCTTACGATGTGCGCCAGGAACACGATACCGTTGACCAGCATTGCGCCCAGCTGGCTACCGTCCAGTCCGAGCAGTTTCATCATCATGGTCATCATGGACGGTGCTTGAGTGAGCAGTGCGTCCGCGACATTCTCGGAAGCTTGCGGTTGGGGCCGTTGGGGAACGTCCTGAGAGCCACGGCGCGTCGCAAACCCTTTCGCCACCAGATCGGCCACATCGGCAATCGTGTTGATGCCGAACAGTTTGCCGGTCGTTTTCAACCCTTGCTGGATGTCACCCATCAGGTCGGCTGCAATCCGATCGGGCATGTCCAGCATGAGCAGCAGCAGTGTGGCCATAGCAGCCAACAATGTACCCCACGCACGGTATCTCATTACGCCGCACAAGAAATGCACACACAAAAAAGGCACTGACACGCACACACAAACTGCCGCCCGCACTCACTCACAAAAATGTGTAGCAAAGTTTTGCGAAAGGAAGTAAAGAGTTGAAGTTCGAAGTTTTGGATATCGCGTCAATTCTTTTTTTTTGCCGTACCGTAAGGAATCACACTCTTTGGCCACGGGTTTCACGATGGGTTGTGGTGTTTTGGTCCGGTCCTGGCCGATGTCTCGTGCACAACTGAAACCGAACACTCGAGACGCATTCATCTTTTCCTCCACTTTTTTTTTATCGTCTGTTTGTGTGTCTTCCCCAAGTGAGACCTTCTCGGTCGAGCTCCGTTTCGTGAAGGGAAGACACACCGGAAAACTGTCATCATGATCATGTTCTGCTGGTGCACCATTGTGTTGAGCCAGCCATGGTCGTCTGTTCGGTCGGGCTCGGGGGGGGTACTCGAGCATATCGAATGACGATGGTTCTGTGGTGCGGAGACGACACCAGGACACCTAACCACTCACAATTTAGAGAGGGTTTTAGCAGGGCAGGATAGGAGGGGGTTGGCGACAGTTTAGTGCTGTTGGATGACTAGCCATGCAGGAAGTCGTAACCGATGTCGGTGGTGTGCGAAAAGCGTGCGCTTGAGGTACCCGCACGCGGCACACCAGGCACACTTGCAGACAGTTGAGTGATTTTGAGGACAACGACACAATGTAGCTAACCTTTTTTTGGGGATGCAGGTTTTATTGTGGGTGGTTTTGCAAATTTACTTCATTTTGTTTCACTAAATGATAGTCCATATAAATTTACTACTCTTAACTTTAATGTTTAGTTCCTTTGAATTATCTTTGATTCGTTTGACTTTTTGATGGCACGTATTTGCCTTTTAGATCTTTAAATTCAGGAACTTGCAAGCAATTAAAGCTATCGCATCTTCCTAAAACAGGAGTCCAAAAGTCCTTGAAAAATATAGGCTATCTCCCATGACTATCCACATGCCAGAATTGAATACTTGATCGTCATCTGAAGGGTGAGAGTCACTTAGAAAATCAATGTTGATTATAAAAGAGGCAGGGTTCGTACGTTGTACGACCAGATACTCACGACGCCCAATCATGAATTACTCTCTTTCTGTTTTGTATGTAAGTATGTCAAAAACTGAAAGCATTTCTTCGCAAAATCTAGAACGCTCTTTTACCTTTGTTTCTTGTTCATTTGTTTTATTTCTGTAAGATAGAATGCTAGTACCTTGTACTATTCTTGTGGCATAGTTTTGCAAAATTAATGAGTTCAAAAGTATATCTTTTGTAGTTGAGCTGAACCTCATGAAGGGACTATTACTCGTTAAAAAACAGCAGTGTTAATGCTTCCGAAAACTCCCAAAATCCCACGGGATTCCACACACATGACCACACGATTCTTATGCCCCGAACAGACATCCCATCCATCGGGCAATCTAGATACAGCCTCTAGATCAATCTTCTGTTTGCTATCCATCATTAACGCTCACTGAGCTTAACTAATTTTAAATCCTAATCTTCCCCACATTGATGCTTTGCTTCCAATTTCGAACAACAAACACACACATACACACAGGAACAAAAGCTGAAGCGTAATGACCAAACGCACACACATCCCCGAGGGCAGCATCATAATTTAAACGATCGGTAGATGAAGCTGTTAATGTACAGGCGTACATGGGGCGTACTCTGATGATGAGGCTTTACTAAAATGTAATCCGGTGTAACGAAACGCTCTAACTGAAATCGTTTCATTCTGTGTGTTCATGTACGGCGTAGGAAAACAAATCAAACATCGTTGGAACTGTATCGAATTGGGGATACGTGTGCGTGGGTTAAGAATGGCTAAGAAGATAAATGGTAAAATTATCTCATTAATGTACATCGTAACTAGTTAGGAAAACAAAACTGTTAATTTTTTGTTGTTGATTTGCTTTTACTTATAACAGCGCACCACCAAAAGCATTTTATATTCTTCTTTTCATTGTGACAATATTTAAAATCTATGCTCAATAAATCTTTGTCTAAATCTTCAAGCTCATGTATCACGCTAATCGATCCATTAAAAACGATATTTTAATTAAAATGCCCAGACAAGAGGTCGTTTGATGTAAGTGATTGCAAAACTGTCGAAAGATAAATGAAATTATCTGCTGACCACCCGGACCAGACCGGAGGCGGTGGTACGGCGCTGTCGACCGAGGCCGGTAATTGGGCACCGATGCTGGTCCCAATTAGGATGGCTAGATTTAATTTACCTTTAACAATTTCCCCCCAACATCGCACGCTGTGTCGTCGTCGTCGTCGTCGTCATGTTGCTTTTAATTACTTTCTCCCTGTCGGGTGTCTTTCCCTGTCACTAGATGTCGCCGGAAGAATCACACATCACAACTTGACTTCACGAGGGTATTATCGTTAATGAGGAACCACGAGGATAAAGTCAAGGTAATGTGTCTGTCAGTGGTGTTTGAACGCAAGAAAAACCCATCCGCTTAACGATAGGGGCCAGCTCCGGAACGGTGGAATGTTATTCTTTGCTCGAAGGCAGTACTAGCAGTACTTTTCTTTTTGCTGGACAATTGCAGTAGTTGTTCCTGTTACTTGTGTGCACAGGGTACTGCTCTCAGATGGGTGCATTCATCCGTGAAGCATTAGATTACTCGCTGACAAAGGGTGCGCGGGAAGTGTTCGAGGGAGGTGTGAAAATCGTTTAAAACTGTTTAGAGAGAAAATTACTTTCCTCCTTTTAACTGGCCACCAGCCACCAAAGTTTTGTTCCGTTGGTATTTGTTGCTGTCTCGTTCCATCCTGTGTCTAGTTCATTCTCGGTTTGGTTTTTGTCTAAGTTTCCTGTAAAGTTAAAAAAATGCCACGGCCAAAGCACTCGCTTTAAGTAAATCGTCGAGCAAAGTTACTCTTTATAATTGCTCACCGCTTTACAGATCACTTGTTGCGCCCGGTAAAGTGGTACGATAATAAGAGTAGGATTATGCGAAATCACTGTTATCGTACAATGATGGCTGATAGCTTAAGAAGATTTTGGGTGGGATGTCTAGCAGATGGCTAGTGTTTTTGATTTAGCAGATTATCGAGAGAGGGAGCTTATGTACAATGGATTAATTTATTATATCCATCCAACACTATGAATATTGAAAACGAATTATGTGCGACTTCGATTAACTTTTTTTTTTCTAGGCAATGTAGCTTCGTAATGAGTAATTTTATTATAGCTAAGTTTACGTTTCATTCTTTGGAGACTCTTATTGGTGTCCCTTTTTTATTTCAAACTCAAAAATTTAGCTAGTCAATGTGTCTCAAAGACTTAGCTCACGGACAAGGTACTTGTTCTTTTTTGGCTCTGTAACCTCTGCTCGAACAAGGTTAACATTTCAAATTATTCACGATAGTTTGTAGAAGGGTTCCTTTAACTTTTAGTAAAGTACTTGTTGAAAACTTGTAGTCGGCAAGCATTAACGTTAACCATGGCTGTCGTACTAATGAAGTTTTGCTTTCCGGACCTTTAAGATCCGTTGATCCTGACTATAGGATAAATAAATATGATACCAGGATGTTGGTTACTGAGGTCAATTGGAAGTCTTTGCTATCGCTGACATCTTTACCGTTAAAACCATATTTTGAATAAGTAAGGTTTAATCCCAGACATGGGCTACAAGTATTTATCAACAATATCTACCTTTTCCAAAGTATGTTTCAACAGTTTGGACGACTAATAAGACTCTTAGATTACACTTTTTCAACCGTTGAACAACTAAGCAAAAAGTCTCGGTGTTCCTGATCAGTTTCTGGCGCTTTTCGCACAATATTGTTGAGCGAGCAGCATTAACTATCTTTCTGTAGAATTACGAAGTTGTTGTAAAACTCGAAGTTATTAGAGTTACGCCCCACAAATCCGCTCATAGAAAATTGCAGTTCTTGGAATTGAGACAACAGCCAAATTTTGATCAAAAGACACACGATCATCTAATGAGAAAGCGTTGACAATTCTAGTTCTACTTATTTGTTCCATTTTCAATCTATCATTCAACTACAAGTTGCTTCAAACTCAAACTCAAATTAAAGCAAACGAAACCAGCCGTGAAAAATAGGTAACGAGGCAATACTGCGTTCCCTGCCGAACGGATGAAATCATTAACCCAACTTCCTGCATCTTTTGCTCCAGGAATCCTCCCCCCCCCCTCTCCCTTGTGCCGTACCAACATCCCCAACCCACCATGACGGTGTCCTTTTTTCCCTAACCCAAGTGTTCCAGCCCCACCCGGGTTGTTATCTTGCACATTGTTTGTCCTAGTCAAATAGGATCATTATTCACGGTGTGCGTCAACGTTCAACGGGAGCCTTTCTCCGCACACAATCTGCCCAGCTTTGGGTCAGGGTTAATCGATGGAAGGAGATCCATCCACTCCTTAAGTAAGTGTGCTTTCGGGAGACCTCTAAGCGGTGGGGACGTTTTCTTGGAACATGTTTCACGTTCCGTTACCGTAAACAGCTTGTGCTGAGAGCATACAGTGGAAGGCGTTCGAATTCAATGATTCGGACACCCTATTCCGTCAGCTACATGAACACCTCTCTGGTAGGGTACGGCCGTGTTCTAGCTTGTACCAGGTTGTTGTTTAAGATTTTCCCATTTCCAACGGCCAACGGTGAACGCGACGGTTGCGCATAAGTCGTGAGTAAAATATGTCTCACATGTTATAAAACATGAACCGATAATTGGATTGTGGTATGCTTCTGGTGGGTGGTGAGAAACACACAGCATCCCGATCTGGGTCTTCACCACTGCTTGGAGGGCTACCCGATGACGGACCTTTCGCGACCTCCAAGATTGGGCCGACTGTGCCGCCTGTTTCGAGCAAACCGTGTCCGGTGCGATCGGATTAATTCCCGAGTCCCGCTAGAACCGGCTTCCTGTCACGCGTTGACATGCTGCCATTTTGCTTCGTTACACCACACACACACACACACACCTCCGTACAGAAACGCCGGGTCCACGGTTTCACGGGTGAATGGAACGGGTTGCACGGGTTGCTAAACCGTTTTTCCTTCGCCCGCTCCAGAAAACCCCATACGGTCGCTGAGGACCAATGGCCCAAAAACCTTCAAACACTTCCCCATTTTAAAATGGATATGCTACCCCTAGCGGGCATCGCTGTGCATGGGTGAAGGTGGAAAATGTTTCGACAATGAGCTTTATTCACACCATTGCCTTCCTCTACCACCAGGGCACCAGCCAACGATTGGCCATCCAACGATCCTTGACATGCGAACAGCGGTCCTTCAGTGGCGTGTGTATTGTGTGCGAAATAATTAATATCCCATCAGCGGTGGTGGTGTGAAAGGAGTCCTGAGGAGGGCGCGAGACAGCGAGCCAAACAAAAAAAAAATGATGCTCGTTAAAAGTGAATTAATCTTCACCCGGACGAGTGAGTTTCATCTTATTCCTTCGTGTCGACACCTTTTCTTTCTTTTTTCCTTTGATTGCTAGAAGTTTGTTCTTTGCGTACCATCGAAACTGAGACTTTCGTAAAGGTACAATTGTGAGTGAGGGTTAGGTGTGTCCTCTCGGAAGACATTCTTAACCGGGTTCGCAGCCAAACTGTGGTGCGTTTGTACGAATCTGGATCATCCGTTCAAGGATGATGGTTAATTGTAATGTAGCGCGAACGCGGATCATCTTCCCTGGACTACATTTATTCATGAACTTTCTTCCAGCTTGGATGGTTCTTCCCGTTTCCAGGTTGATGTGTGTCGTTTGTTGCTTTTGGGTAGGGTTGCTTGACAATAAAGAGCGCTACTTTCCTTTCTTTAGCATAATGTCAGCATAAATCATTGTCTCGTGATACTGAAACATTTATGTGCGGTTTCTTTGAGGAAGGTTTTTTTTTGCCTTGTGGAGCCTTATTTTGGTTAAGCTTTTAGGAAGGATTGTGTTGTATATTGGTGTGTTGTATATTTTACAATTTTATAGGAATTGGAATAAAGTTTATAAGATTTAATGTTTTGAAAATTAATTTTTCATATTATTAAACGCTAATAATTCTTTTTAAATAGTGATTTAAGCCTCAATACAGTCCCTAACAGAACTATACGGACACATGCATGCCTAAGTATGAAAACCATTATGACTATTAGCTAAAATTGATGTTCTAGTAAGAATGAAAAATACAAAAACGCATCAAACTGTTTACGAAAAGTGATTATTGTCGCAATAATATAGCTTAAGGTATTAAAATATGAAGTTTTCTATATTTTTGCAATATTTTCTAAAAATTATTCTTTTTCGAAAAAAGGGATTGTTTTATTTTCTTGTCTTAATTATTTAATACATCCATGTAAAGCGAAGTGTGTCCGATATTTGCTTCTTTCCTCTACGATTATCATTTTCTTGCACCTCTTTTAAATTTTCCATTAAAAATGCTTCCTTTAAAAGGTTATTAAAAAACCTTGATAAGAATAAAAATTATACAAAAATACTCAATATTTAAATACATAAAAATCATATGTTGACCTAAACAATTGCAAGGCAGAGAGCAAAACACGTTTAGAAAAGTTATTGACAAATATCTTTGCGTCAATAAAGGTTGTCTTAAGCTATTTGTTAATAATTGTTACGATCAGTGAAAAAAATACAATAAAATGTTAATAAACCATTCTATTATCATCAAAAGAATTTCTTTTCGTCAGGACGTTCTATATGAAAAAAAGAGAATTTCTTTAATTTACAGTTTTCAATACAACGATTTTATTGTTAAATTGAACATTCGTATATAATATATTGCTAAAATAAATTTAAATATATTTTAGCTGTCATATAAAAGCTATAATAAAATATATATCTGTAAATTAATCCTTGTATTAGCTTACTTTAATAAAATTAAGAGGCATTCAGCAAGCAAAATTTTATAACACAACATCGAGCAGAACACAATGCAAAAATGAAGTCCACTTTCAATACATTGTGCACCAATTATAAAATAGAAGCATGCTATTCTTTCTTCCTGGAAATCACATCCCATAAAAGGTTTAAGCATCTGCTAAATGCATGAGAAAGTTTGAAGGACATGTTTAAGCAATTAGAGCCATCTTGCCTCCATCTTACACGACCATCTCCATATGCGTTTCGCATCGTTTAACGAGGCTACATGTGCTGCTACTGTCGCTGCTGCTGCTGCTGCTGCCGAACACTTTGACCCAGTTATCCAATTACCATGATCTAATAAAACGTCTAATAGCTTCAAAGACAATTTCTCTGCCCGGTTCGCTTTCGTCCAGAGGTCTTCGCACACTCACAAATTCCGTTTTCCACCGCTAACGATACCTCCGTGACCACGCTGGCCAAAGATTGATGAGAAAATTTCGCCCAAGACACGTTCTCTTTACCCGTTCCGTGTTTTTGGGGGCGTCGTTGTGCGATGCACGGGGACAGTTTGCATAGGTTGTAGTTTCAATTTTCCCGCCCGTGTTCAGCACCATCTTCACCGCTTCACTTCGTACCCGAAATGGGAGACAAATTGTGATTTATGATGTTTGATGTTTGCCACATAAGAAAGATGTCTCCGTCGTCCGTTGGACAAACCGGCCAGGGTAGGATCGTGGTATCGTGGTGCTGTAGCACAGCAGAAAGCTCAGCGCACGTGGTTTCGTTCGCTATCGGACAGTTAGGAATCGTCCGGCAAGACGCCGGTACACCGACTGCGTGAGCGTGATTAATAACCTCGCACGAGTGAAATCGTGTATTAATTTTCATTCCACACAACCATTGCACACCGACTCTGACTGGCCACGTTTGTGGTCATTTTGCACTGTTAATCATCCGCCAAATTGTTGTGTACGAATCGCTCGAAAAAAGGTCCGAGACAGATAGCTGGGAAAAAGGAAATGGGTGTAGTAGACATGGAAGAAGTGAACATTTACGAGGCTGGCATCGTTCGTGTCCTCACAAATGGTTCCCTTTTGCTTTCGCCAATTGATTGATTGATTGATGTAAACTGGGCAGAGTACATTGGCGATCGTTGTACCGTTTTGCGGTAAGGTTTGATGTAATGGTCAAGTAGATGGTGGTTTTTTGGGAGTTAAGCGCCCTATAAAAATGGTAACAGCGGGTGGTTGGACACGATTTACGACCAAAACGAGACTTTGGAAGTAATAACCAGAAAATAAAATTGCTGCGTCTGCACTGAACCGTACTGAATGGCAAGTGGAACAAGTAATCGGCATCTCGGTTCGGCTACCATTTTGTACGGTTTAGTGATGAAGAAGTATGTTCTCGCTGCAGTAGGTGGCATAATAAATTGCATTCTTTCACCACCGAGGCAACGGAGAGGCAGAAAAACGATGGCAGAGTTTATCATTTAATTTTATTGAAATTGCACTTGACAGGAATGTTGCCATATACATCAAGTAAAATGTTAAATTGTCTGCTACTATGTACGTGCTACGATAAACTAAATATAGTATTTACTGTGATTTTTAACTGTGATGTTTACAGGGATGTATAATGTTTGAATATTTACGTTACGCACAACTTCCTAAAGTTGGTAAATAGAGCTCAAAAGACATCGATGAAAGCTTATTTTTTAATGTCTTTTTGATGTCTGTTGGCAAGATTTTCTATTTGGCTGCGAGAGACCAACAAGAATTCTAGTAGTATCACACATTTCAAGGGCTGAATGTCCTATAACACAAGACCAACCGAGAAAGCCACGCTTGCTTACTATTATACTTGACAGGTATCATACGCCATTCATGAAGCCAATTTAAGTTTTGTTACTAACTTCCAAACCAAAGCCTAAACCAAACTATAGGAAAACATCAAACACGAGCACTGTATTCATGGTCGCTTCTTGCTTAACAGTTCGATAAGAAATAGTACGGTACTGATCGCTAAACCACCGGACAGAAACATCCACACGCTCATCAGATCATAGAAATCAAACACAACACGCATAAATTCATTTTTTTCCTGCGGTATTGCATCTAAAATGCGCAAGTGACCTTTAAAATAATACCTCCACAAACCACGCTCATAAAACAAACCAAGGTACCGGTTCATCACCGTAAAGATTGGCGAGTTTTTTGCAAACTGTAATCGATGCAGATTGGGAACAACCATTTCGGTGATGGCAAAAAATGCGTGGCGATAGGTTTGATGAAGAGGGGATGTCAACAGAAGTGCTTCTCCGCAACGCTGCAGTGAGCAGTAATGCAAGTGTAACGCAGTACCGTACACCCTCCTTATCCGTTCGAATTCATCTTGAGGCATCATTTTCGGAATGAAATCATCCAGATTAAACCTCACCAGAAGCTCTTTGTGCACTACCATCACATAGTATGACTCCATGAATTCGGCAATCGTTTCCGGACGTTTGTAGAATATTCCCAGTGACATGAGTGCCAGGATTTTGGCGCAGTACGTTCGGGAGAAGAAGAACGATAGCCAAGACAGTATGAACAGGATTGCTCGAGCAGGATACGCTTGCCGGTACTCGTAGCCGATCACTCCAAAAAGCGTCTGTTGGATCAGATCGTAACGGAAAATGGTAGGAAAGAGAAAACGCAGGAGAAAACACACTATGAAGATGCCACCCAGAAATATCCATACTCCGGTCGTAAATGGTTTTAGCAGATGTGGAAAGAAATGTCTGTTGTAATTCACCGGGCACGATATACACATGCCACCCATATCGCGAAACGCAAACTCGTGCTGGAAATGCTCCCGTTGGAAAGCTATGTCGTAGTACACGTCCGCATCGTAATGTTCGTTCGTTTGATGAAACATCGTGAACGTAAGATTTAAAACCTGTACACCAATATCCCGGAACATGAGCCTTAAAATACCAAGCAACTCATAAGGGTTTTTAAAAATGTGCATGTATGGAAAATCATTTCCCTTCACACCGATGCGAATGGGATATCCGTGCAGGTTGGTGAGTTTGTTCGGGAATAGTCGGTGAAGATCATCGGGATTGCCTAGCGGTACGTAAATCTGCTCCTTGGAGAATCGATTTTCCGTATAGAGAGTGATGTTATCCACTGGGTCCGATGCACTCGAGGGCGTGGGTATGATTGCATAGTTCACTATACCATGATCATCGAAAAACTTCACTATTCTTGGACGGTCTGTGAGGAAACATGATCGCGTTACTAGAACGATAAAGCGAGCATCGATGAAGTGGCATGGGTTATCGTTGAATTGTTTCGTTAGCAGTGGGACTGGAAACTGAAAAACAAGGCGCTTTATTTATGAAGGTTGAATTCAAAACATTGGTTTAATGTGGTCACCTTGTCCCATCCCGTAGCATCCAGCAACACTACGTTTGCGTACTTCGGTTTGATCACATATTTAATAGGCTTTTCTCTAGCAAACTTCACAGGATGTTGAGATATCAGTGTGGACATAACGTTGGGATGGCTTTCCATCAATGTTGATAAGTTCGTGGAAACAACACAAACTTCAGCCGAAACGTTGACCAGAAATCGATTGCGTTGTAGTTGTACGAGCTTGTCGATGATTGGTGTGAGGTTACATTTCTTTGAAACAGGCATCAAGATCCCACTGGCAAAGGCAATATTCGACAGCCAGCACACGGCAATCAACTTGTATGAAGCCATCGTGAGCAAAGAGACACTGCTCAGTTCTAGTGAAATAGTGATTTGTTTTATTGCGAATAAGCTGAGCTGTAGAGCTTACAGTTGTTTAAACATTAATGCCTCAGCATTACAACGTATTGAGAGCAATATATTAGCCATATGGAAAGTAAAAGTCACTGTGTGGTGTTTTATGACAGTAATATTATTAAGAATTTAATGTTTATACTGCTCGGCAGCGATTGGAATCTTCTTTAACCCTGCTTGATTTGATTTTTTCCGGAACTGCACACCCAATTGCTTGCTTTCAAGAAGCCCATCCTGCCTTACAGCCTTACATTCAAGTTCCTCGTTGCCCATGCTTCTTGTATGCGAGTCTATCCTAGAAATGATGGATACTGAAATAGATAAGCAGTCTCTTCTCGTAGACGATTGGCTTATTTAACACGTTCAAAATCCCTGAAAGATTCCTCAATTGCCCATCACAAAATGCAATAAAAGATTTAATTCAGCTTCCAAGCTTCATATTCACGACCGTTTCTTGCTTAACAGTTCGATAACAAACAGGGCGGAACTACTCAACCAGCCACCAACCAGAAGCATCCACACGCTCCACAAATCATCAAACGAAAACACAACCGGCACAAGTGCGTGCTTTGTTTCCGGTTTCTGTTGCAGTATGGACATGTGTCCCGCAAATAGATATTTCCACAATCCGACATCATAAAACAACGCAAGGTAACGATTCATCGTAGCAAAGATTGGCGAGTTTTTTGCAAACTGTATCTTGACCGGTGACGGAATTACAACTTGTTTGATAAAAAAATACCTGGAGCGTGCACCTGTGAGCCAGGTAGATGCCAGCAGGTAAGCATCAGAGCAAAGTTGCAAAGAGCAATGCACAGTGTGATACCTCATACCGCCTTGCTTTCTTAAACGTTCGAACTCAGCTTGGGGAATAATTTTCTCAACGAAGTCATCAAGAGCAAACTCTGCTAGCGTTTGTCTGTGTACCGCCAGCATGTAGTCTGACTCCATGAAGTCAGCAATCGTTTCTGGTCGACTGTGGAATTTTCCCAGTGACATGAGTGCCAGGATTTTGGCGCAGTACGTTCGGGAGAAGAAAACCGATAGCCAAGCCAGTATGAAAAGGACTGCTCGAGCAGGATACGCTTGGTTGTACTCGTAGCCGATCACTCCAAAAAGCGTCTGTTGGACCAGATCGTAACGGAAAATGGTTGGAAAGAGAAAACGCAGGAGACAACAAACTGTGAACACTGCTCCCAGAAATATCCATACCTCGATCGAAAAAGGTTTCAACAGATGAGGACTAAAGTGTCTATTGAACCTGTCTGGACAGGAGATGCACATGCCACCCATTTCACGAAACACAAACTCGTGCTGGAAATGCTGTCGCTCGAAGCTAATGCCAAAATTCACGTCAGCATCATAACGGTCGTTGGTTTGATGAAAGAAAGTGGCATTAAAATTTAAGCGTTGATCGCCCATAATATCAAAAATGTTTCTTACAATTCCAAGGATTAGTGTGCCTTCGTACCATATCATGATGTAGGGATAGTTGTTTTGTTTTACTGCAACACGGATGGAAAAGCCACGCAAGTTGGTAAGTTTGTTCGGGAACAGTCGATGTAGATTGTCGAGATCACTTAATCGAACGTAGATCTCCTCTTTAGAGAATCGATTTTCCGTGTAGAGAACGATGTTTTCCACTGGGTCTGATGCATTCGAGGGCGTGGGTACGATCGCATAGTTCACTATACCTTGATCATCGAAAAACTTCACTATTCTTGGACGATCTTTGAGGAAACACGATTGCATTACTAGTACGATAAAACGAGCGTCGATGAAGTGACATGGGTTATCGTTGAATTGTTTCGATAACAGTTGGACTGGAAACTGAAATAAAATTAATTTTGGTTATAGATGTTGAAGTCTTAATTTCACACTTGCTAACCTGGGCCCATCCCGTAGCATCCAACAGTACTACGTTTGCGTATTTTGGCTTAATTCCATATTTGACAGGATTATCCATAGCAAACTTCACAGGATATTGAGATATCATACAGGCCATTAAGTTAGGATCGATATTTGATAACTTTGAGACATTTGTGGTAACGATGCAAACTTCAGCCGAAGCGTAGAGCAGATAAGGATAACGCTGTATTTGTATAAGCTTGTCAATGGTTGGTGTGATATTGTGGTCCTTCAAAACAGGTATCAAAATTCCACAGACAATATACGAAATGCATAGACCGTATGCGGCAATCAATGAGTATAGTACCATCGTTGTGCGACTTTGTTTGGTCGTAGTGAAATCTATTTTCTTGCTACGGAGCTACAGTGCAGACTGTTTGAAGTTTTAAAAATTGATGCCAGAACACACTTACACAATGGGTCATCAAATAAAGCATGAAATTCTAATGGGCTTCAGGTGTGTTATCGGCTTTGATTGCCTGTACCCATACCTCATGACATTTGGAAAATTGGATTTAGATCCTGATTTTTCAGGCACTATGATATGCATATAACACTAGCTTGACGACCGTGACCTGTTGTTCTAGGATCCATTTTTACTTGTTATTTGTACACTTCTTCTCGCACAGAGTCCTGAGGTACCTCGAGTGTTGCTCAGAAAAATGAAAAGTCAGTAAACTTTAAATTCCTGTAAATATTAATATGATATCCAAATGCAAAAATTAGTTTTGGAAATGTTTTATTCCTGTCAACAAATTGTTGATTCATAGCCCGATAATTGTCAACCCATAAAATGCATCGAAACGGAACAATCACCGCTCAGATAACTATTATCATTGAAATGTTTTAGTTTTTGTGTGTTTTTAGAATATTAATACTTCTTCGTACTGAATTTCGTTTTACTGTACACACTCCGAAAGAAAGCGCATTAACAAGCACATCAAAAAATGTTTGTAACATTTGTTAAAAAGCGACCATTTCACTCACGTTTCTTGCTCAACAGTTCCATTACAAACAAAACGGAACTGGTCAACCAGCCGCCTACCAAGAGCATCCACACGCTCCACAAACCATCAAACGAAAACACAACCGGCACAATCGTGTGCTGTGCCTCAGGTATCTCTTGCAGTATAAACATGTATTTCTGAAAATAAAATGTCCACAGTCCAGTGTCATAGTACAACCCAAGATAACGATTCATCACCGTAAAGATTGGCGAGTTTTTGGCGAACTGTAGCTTAAGTACATTCTGAACCACCATTTCTTTGATGAAAAAATAGACGGAGTGTACACCTTCGGGCCAAGATGATGCCAGCAAGTACGCTACGCCGCAAGGTTCTAGCACGCAATAACGCAAATTGTACCCTGTTCCACTTTGTCTCCTGTACTGTTCAAATTCATCTCGAGGAAGTATTTTCGAAACGAAGTCATCTAAAGCGTACATTGCAAGTGTTTGTCTGTGCACCGCCAGCATGTAGTCTGACTCCATGAAGTCGGCAATCGTTTCTGGTCGACTGTGGAATTTTCCCAGTGACATGAGTGCCAGGATTTTGGCGCAGTACATTCGGGAGAAGAAAACCGATAGCCAAGCCAGTATGAAAAGGACTGCTCGAGCGGGATACGCTTGGTTGTACTCGTAGCCGATCACTCCAAAAAGCGTCTGTTGGACCAGATCGTAACGGAAAATGGTTGGAAAGAAAAAACGCAGGAGACAACAAACTATGACCACTCCTCCCAGGAAAATCCATACTCCAAGCGTAAATGGTTTCAGAAGGTGTGATAGAAAATGTTTTGTATACCTGCGTGGACACGATAGACACACGCCACCCTTTTCTCGAAACACAAACTCGTGCTGGAAATGCTCACGATCGAAGATAATGTCGTAGTACACATCGGCATCGTAATGTTCGTTGGTTTGATGAAAGATGGTTGGAGTTAAATTTAATGTTTGAGCTCCTATTTCCTCAAACGCTTTCCACACAATTCCAAGTATAAGCTCACCATTGTCAAATATTGCCACATACGGATGATCATACTGTCTTACACCTATACGAATGGGATATCCGTGCAGGTTGGTGAGTTTGTTCGGGAACAGTCGGTGCAGATTGTCGAGATCACTCAACTGAACGTAGATCTGCTCCTTGGAGAATCGATTTTCGGTGTAGAGAGTGATGTTATCCACTAGCTCCGATGCACTCAAGGGCGTGGGTATGATTGCATAGTTCACTATACCATGATCATCGAAAAACTTCACTATTCTTGGACGGTCTGTGAGAAAACATGATCGCGTTACTAGAACGATAAAGCGAGCATCGATGAAGTGGCATGGGTTATCGTTGAATTGTTTCGTTAGCAGTGGGACTGGAAACTGAAAAACAAGGCGCTTTTGTTACTGAAGATGAATTCAAAACACTGGTTTAATGTGGTCACCTTGTTCCATCCCGTAGCATCCAGCAACACTACGTTTGCGTACTTCGGTTTGATCACATATTTAATAGGCTTTTCTCTAGCAAACTTCACAGGATGTTGAGATATCAGTGTGGACATAACGTTGGGATGGCTTTCCATCAATGTTGACCTGTTCGTGGTAACAACACAAACTTCTGCAGAAGCCGTAGGCAGCCATCGATGGCGTTGTAGTTGTACGAGCTTTTCGATGATTGGTGTGAGGTTACATCCCTTCGAAACAGGTATCAAGATAGCATTTGTAAAGGTAGTGGTCAACAGACAGTAAACGGCAAGCAACGTGTATGAAGCCATCTTGAGCGCAAAAAACACTGTTTAGCTTTAGTGCAGTAGTGATTTGTTCAAAAACAGATGTGTAGAGCTGCAGAGTATACTGATGTTCAGAAATTCAAGCATTTATAATGTCGAGATTCCGAGAACTACCTTAGAACGAATTAAAGGGGTTAAACCAACTGTAGCTATTGAGTTTCAATAATTCAGTAAGTTAGGCATATTATCCCGGGGTTCTTTGTTCTTTGCATTTTTTCAATTTCCTACCAACTGTTTCTATGTGAGAAATTTATAGGCACTTATAGATTAAATTCATTACCTATTGATTACGTATCATGTGTCCTAGGCATAGAAAAGTGAATCGTTGAATTTATTAAGGCACCATTTTTTCCATAGCTATTGCACCGCATACAGTATCTACTTAAAATGTCTTTTGCTCCTTTACAACATCTGACATCCAGCTACCAGCAACATACTCTCATCAAAGTCGAACACAGTGCAGTTGTCGGCTTGGGTTTGGCGCCATAAGTCTCGCTCGTTCGCTTGCCTTGGCATTTAGCAATAATGGTTTTTAAATACAGATAACTGTGGCAACATTTGTCAACGATGCTCAAATCAGAGCATCCTTTTCCTTCTCTTTCTTCCCTTAACTCGATACCAACCCAGCTCGCCAATAAATGCGATCAAACTGATCAACCAACCGATCACCGCCAAAATCCAAACGCACAGCAAATCGTCGAAGTAAAAGATCACCTCCGAGAACGTTTCCTTCATTTGCGACAGTACGGTCAATATCTCATAATGTCGGTTCTTCTGACGCTCCCACAGCCCGGTTTCGCAGTACATACCAAAGTAACGCTTCATCGTGCCGTAGATCGGTGAGTTCATGGCAAACTGTATCCGTTGCGTACTCTCGAGAGCTTTCTCGCGCAACACGTACATCGGAAATGAGTTAATCTGGAACCCGGATAATGCAATCACCCACGCCTCACCACACGAAGTGATTGTACAGTAGTAGCGATACATCTGGATACCGAGTTTGCGATGCAGACGCTCCGTTTCGCCTCGTTCAAGCATCTTGAAATCGAGATCTTCCAATAACGCACTCTGCCTTTTGAACACCGCTAGACGATAGTCGGACTTACGAAACTCGGCCATCGTCTCGGGCCGTTCGTAGAACTTCGATAGCGACATCAGTGAAATGATTTTTGTATTGTAAGCCTCGGAAAGAAAGAACACCAGCATTGCAAGCGAAAGCAGTGCGATCCGTAGCGGGAACGCTTGCCTGTACTCGATGCCACCACCTCCAAAGAACGTTAGCAGAATAAGACTATAGCGAAAAGTGGACGGATAGCGATGGCGCACAAACATACACACGGTGAAAACGATTCCAAGCACGACCCAAATACCGTACGAGAAGGGTTTCAGTAGATGGGCAAGAAAATCCCTGTCGGTATTAACTGGGCAGAGCATGCACATGCCACCCATTTCACGCAAATCGACCTCATGCTGAAAATGGTGGCGAAACGATGCTAGATCAAAGTTTGCCTCTAGATCATCAGCGTTGGTGGACAGCCGGTTCACGAACGTGTACGATAGGTTGAGCACTTTCCGTCCTGCATCGTTGAAGAAATGGCTGATCAAACCTCCAACACGTTCATTTGATGAGCGAATGATGTAGGGAAAAAGATCGATTACCCCAATGCGAATATGATAGCGATACAGGTTCGTAAGTTTGTTCGGGAACAGTCGATGTAGACTGTCAAGATCACTTAACCGAACATAAATCTGCTCCTTGGAGAATCGATTTTCCGTGTAAAGAGTGATGTTTTCCACTGGGTCCAATGCACTCGAGGGTGTAAGTACAATTGCATAGTTCACTATACCTTGATCATCGAAAAACTTCACTATTCTTGGACGATCTGTGAGGAAGCATGCTCGCGTTACTAGAACGATAAAGCGAGCGTCGATATAGTGACATGGGTTCATGTAGAACAGTTTGCTTAACTGCAGCACTGGAAACTGGAATGGTTGAAAGAACAGACAGAATTCGTTATATGAAGCTAGATAACTTTTAAAACGTAGATTCTTCGTCATAAGCATAATCACCTCGTCCCATCCGGTGGCATCCAGCACTACAACATTAGCATATCTTCTTCGCAGCGCCATGTGCAAATGTCTGTCCGTTACAATCTTCACAGGATGTTGTGATAGCAGCACCGGTAAAATATTTGGATGACTTTCACTCAATGTTGAAACGTTTGTCGTAACGATACAAACTTCAGCTGAAGCATTAGGTAGAAAGCGATGGCGTTGAAGATGTACGAGCTTGTCAATAGCTGGTGAAAGGTTACACTCGTATGAAGGTAAAGAATGTATTGCATGGTACTGGGTTGGCATAGTACATAGCCAACAAATAACAAAAGATGTAGGTCTTCCAAACATTTCTTCGTTCAAAGTAGGTTTGGTTGTTATTGATACGTGATCGAGACTATTTTACTGTACTGGACTTGACGAAAGAAAAGCTTGAAGTTGTACGTGTTACACGCAGTTTAAGGTATTGAATATTTCATATATTTTGAATTTGTAATGTCATAAGAGTTGTGGTATCATATATTCGAATGGATGGATAACTGGAGACCACCTGAATGAATATTTAAAGCCATGAAAATAGGGATGCAATGACTATGACGGCTAATACTCATTGCATACAGGAAAAACAATCAGACATGAACTAGAGAATGGCAACGTAATGGTAGCATGAATCGACCCCTTGTCACATCTCCACCAGAAGTCAATGAATGTTGTCTGAAAACATCTTAGACTTCGCCAGTTGCAGCCATGTTTCTACGAGTTTTCAAGAGAATTTCACTTCGCACTCGAACAATTTCTGAGATCTGAGAGGTTTTAGAGACGATTCTTCAAAAATATTCGAAGATAATCTTCCCATCCCAAAAAATTTGCATTACTTCGTAGTTAGTTATCTTTTGAAGTGTTTAAAACAAAACATACTATTTTATTCCATATTGTTCAATTCGCAATTAATGTAATGCATGGTTTAACTACATAGCTCTGCTGGAAAGAGATTTCGAGCATTTTAAATAGACTGCTATGCAGATCGAGTAGGATATCCACTTTAAGCCTGCAGACTCCTAGAGCTAACTCCTAGCAGTCCATTAAACAGTTGGTTAAAAAATTTTCAGCGTACATTCAGCCACCCCAACACGAGACGATACTTTTGAGCTACATACAACTTTCTCTCGGCACGCCTAAGCTTACGTTGTCGCCACGATTCCGTCGCAATCTCTCCCACAAAACACACGCTACTGATCAACCAGCCCACCACCAGCAGTATCCACACGCAGTACAAATCATCAAAGTAGAACACAACCTCCTGAAACTGTGTGTAAAGCATTTCCACCGGTTTCTTGCTCGTTGCATCCTGTGCCCACCGCAACCGGTAAGACCATAGCCCGCTATCATTGAGCAAACCGAACGCATCCTCAAACAAATCGAAAAACGGTGTGTGCTGTTCGAGCTGGATAAGATTTTTGTCGCGAACCAGTGGTTCCTTGACGATGTACCGCGCACCTACCATATGATAGATCTGCATCGACACAGCAAACCACGCGTTTCCCAAATGCAACAACGAGCAGTAGTGCCGGTGCACGTGATCACCGAGTCGCTCTTCCTCGCGCAACGATGCCCGGTACGACAGAAAGTTGTCCGAAATGGGGCCAAGAAATTTGCTGCCGGCGCGTGTCGAAAGGATGCGATAGTCCGAATTGTGCAGCTCCTCGATCGTTTGCGGCTGTTCGTAAAACTTGGAGTAGGACATGAGCGAGATGATTTTGGTGTTGTACGCTTCGGACAGGAAAAACATCAGCACACCGAGTGTCAGCGTAATGACGCGGAATGCGAACGGTTGCAGATATTCAACGCCACCGCCACCGAAAAATGTGAGCGAGATCAGATCGTACTGGTAGATGGTTGGGAAGAGCAATTGTATTACCCGGCAGAACACAAACAGTCCGGCCAGAATGATCCAAATCCCGACCGTGAACGGTTTGAGCAGATGGCGCAAAAAATCACGCACCGTCCGTATTGGGCAAACAACGAAGACGCCCGTCTCCTCGCGGAAGTAGATGATGTGCTGGTAGTGAAACCGTTCGATTGGTATGTTGAACAGTCCGTGCATTACGCGCCGATACTTGGATTCCTCCATGAAGTACGTGGTACCATTGCAGCGGTCCCGGATGACATGCTTTACAAGGTTCGGCACCATACCGGTTGCTTGACCTTCGCTCTCAAGGAACAGCATGTACGGGTAGACGGTGACGCCGTGCATCATGAACCGGAAGCCGTTCAGGTTGCGTAGTTTGTCGGGGAAAAACTGCTGCACGGGACGATCGGACGAGCGAAAGTAGTATTCCTGGCCAGTGAACTGATGCTTAGTGTACACAGGAAACGGGCCTGATGTGTTAGTGAGCGGCACCAGTATATAGTTCATGATCGAGTACTTTTCCACATATCTGATCGCTGTTGCCTTACGCTGGAAGCTGGTTCCACCCATCAGGATAACAAATTTCGCCGATTTCCTATAGCATGGATGGATATTAAGGCACTTCTGTATAAACTGAAAGGGAAACTGTATTTAACGAAGAACAAATTGTGTGATTGGAGCACATTAGTGGGGCAAAATCCAAGTATCAAACTCACAACCTTCGTACCTCGTAGTGGTAGGCCGTTAAATCCAGCAGCACCAAACTCGCCAAACTCGCTGTGTCAACATTAACGTAATTCTTCATATCGACAAACGTCGTCGGATACTTTGACATCAGCGTTGGCAGCAGTAGTGGCGAAAGCATTGGGAGCGATGAATTGGCGGTAGAAAATATGCAAACGTTTGTACCGGTTGTATCGCTTGCATTGTCGAACGTGGCTATTGCATCGACCATTTCGTGCAGTGTGGATTGTGTACCGTGCAGTAAGGCGTACAGCAGGACACCGCCTGCAAGCAACGTTTGTCTGCTGATGGGGCACATTTTGTGACTGTTAGCTGGGGATGCAAAAAAAAGGTTCAAATGTCATGTTGCATGTTGCAGCGATATAAAGCAAGGGATGGACCCTGTTGATTATTTTATAACGCTTTTAGGGAATGAAAACTAATGGTTCTCCGCTTGTTTGTTGATTTGAAATGGCGGCTGCAGTGACACATTTTTGTGAAGCATTTTTGAGTACTCCAATGCATAGTGGGCGGTTTTTCGGGGAATACAAGTCTCCAAACTTAAATTTCAATAAACAATAACTCAAACAACGGTCTGTCATCCAAGACTGTATGTCAATGAAAACAGAAAAAAGACCTCAAAAACAGATTCCTTATGTAGTTTACGATAAAAAAAAAAGAATTCCAGGTGGCCATTGCCAAATTTTAAATAAAATGCCGATCTTTTAAAATTTACATTCTTGGCAAAATTGAAATATTTGTTATTAAATCGTATGTTATTATTTTTTCCCCAATTCTATTTTACGTCAGGAACACCAAGCACTGGGCGTCTCCATAGGAAATTAATTCGTTTGTTGCATACCTTGATCAATCCTTTTCTATCTTAAACTGGTTTGTATTATTGAACAGTATAAAAAGAGCATAAATAAATGTTTAAATAAGCTTCAAGTTTGTCACTTCTGTTGATAATAGTTTTGGCCTGATATTTGATCGTGAACGCCCATTGTCCAATGTAATTCTTATAATGGGTTTCATTCAAAACTAAATTTTAAATTCGGAACATAATTTGATAGTTTTTGAATTGAATTCTGAATCAACAATTGAGCAGTACATTTACATGTTAAATGTTATGACTTTACATCCTGTTCTGAGAACTCTGCTTACTGCTAGACCATCTCTTCTCTTATAAAGTACATTCGAACCAGGCGAACATGATCATATACATCATTAGCTTCCTGTTGGTATTGCTAGAATCATCTCAATGTGCTACTATACTTGACGTTGTTACCGATATCGCCCAGCTAGAGCACACTAATCGTCCCGAGGGTTTGGAAGTTTGTTTTGTACAGTTTCGAAACTATAGAACCCAAAACCCCCTAGATGACACGATACATCAGTTGGTGAAGGGCTTAGCGTCCAGATATCCTCTCACAATTACCCGACAGCAGCGATCGTTGTTTATGTACGGGAAAAGGGAAGCATCACTGGTGCTCATGGATGCCAGTGGATATGGAAAGGAGGTTGGTATTGCTAGAATCATCTCAATGTGCTACTATACTTGACGTTGTTACCGATATCGCCCAGCGAGAGCACACAAACCGACCCGAGGGTTTGGAGGTTTGTTTTGTACAGTTTCGAAACTATAGAACCCAAAACCCCCTAGATGACACGATACATCAGTTGGTGAAGGGCTTAGCGTCCAGATATCCTATCACAATTACCCGACAGCAGCGTTCGTTGTTTATGTACGGGAAAAGGGAAGCATCACTGGTGCTCATGGATGCCAGTGGATATGGAAAGGAGGTAAAGCTGTATCTGAATGTCACTTGAGCAAATCTACAGCTACAACATTGTTACAGTTCCCGTCTTCGCTTGGCTTCTATCGTCTGACTACACACGAATGCTACATGAAATCGGCAAAGTTCATCGTCATCGTAGACATCGCCAGTAACCGCACCCAACTGACAAGTTTCTTCCACAAGCTTGGTGTGCTTAACTACATAGCCCTACCGGTAAACTACTCTGCATCGGCTGGCGAATTGAAAGTGGGCCCACTGTACACCGAAAATCCATTCACCAAGGAACTGCACCTGTTCGATGTACACGATCACAATGGCTCCTTCAACACCACCCGATACTATCCGTACAAGTTGGCAAACCTGCATGGGTATGAGTTTCTTTGCTTCGGTATGTTCGAGTTCCCGTACATCTTCGTGCAGACGGGCAACCGTACCGCCGGACTGCTGATGGAGTACCTGCACAATCTGATCGTGCGCAAGCTCAACGGCACCGTTCGCATGGTAAACAACGAACGGACTCCGCTCGACGGTCGGCCCGAATTTGACTTAACCTTTGCCTACACCGACTTCAGACCGCACTACATGCACGACGTGACGCTCAAGGAACACGGTGGCTACTGTGTACTGTGTCCCTTTCATACCGAGCGAGACTTTCTGCGCCATCTGCTGAAACCGTTCTCGTTCGGTATTTGGTTGGTGCTGGGAGCGTTGATTGTTGTCTGTCGGCTGTTGGGACGGCTGTTGCCAAGCCTGTTCCCGCGTAACCTGCTGGAAGAAATTTTCTTCTCGGCCAGCATCCCTCACCGCCTACCGTTCCCAACGCGCGTAGTATCGTTTGCCGTTACGGTGCTGATCTTTTTCCTGTCCGAAGCGTACAATGCCAAGATCGTTTCGCTGATGTCGATCTCGAAGTACTTTGACAGGCCGGAAACGGTGCGTGATCTGATCGAGTCGGACTTTCGGATAGCTATACCGGGCGTACGGGCTCCGCTGATAGCGGAAGCCTTCCCGGGCAAGCTGATCAGCCGTCGACGGGCCGATGCGATCTATCGTGAGCGGGGCGATCTGATGTACACCGAGTACTGCACGGTGACGTACTGCTATCTGGCATACATGAACGTGGTGATTGGACGCAATCAGTACGGGTTCCAGCAGTACGTACTGAAGGATATGGTGGTGCAGCGAATGTTGACAATTCAGCTTTCGACACACTCACCGTTTTATGAACAGTTTGCCGAGTTCTTCGAGCGTTACTACCAGAGCGGCATTTGGATGCATCGGCTAGAGTACATGAATCGGAAGCTGGTGCGGGACATGGAACCGATACGGAATCGGTTCGGGGAGGTGGTTTTCCATTTCGACGATCTCGCGTGTGTTTGGGTGCTGATCATTGTCGGCTGGTTGCTGGGTACGGTGGGCTTGGCAGCAGAACTTTTGTGGATGTTTGTACAGCAAAAGTTGAGGAGCAGGTGGCAACGGTTGAAGCGGTACGTGCACTTGGGATATCATAAGTTATTGAAATAAATTCTACAAATGTAATCTGCAACTGCAGCAGCTAAGTTTAAGTCAAAATTGTGGTTTAAAGACTTCAATCTTCATCTCTGGTATCAAATTGAAACGGAGAAGCCCAATAACGTGACAACTGTTGGGAGATTTATAGTGATTTAGATAATTTAGTAATTTTAGTGTTACGTACGAACATCCTCAGTCCTATGCTAATAAAAAATGGCTGGTTCCTGTTGACTGTGCCAGCGAGTCTATTGACATTACAAATACATGAAAGTGTCCTTCTTTGGTGACGTTATAACTTCATAAAACTACACAAGACTATACATAAGCTCACTCAATACTCAATACTACTGTCAACAAACACTACGGGCAGTAAGATATTAGTAAGATATTTGTCTTGCTACACAACACAGCGCAAAGAAAAGCCCACCAACCCGTCAGATGGCATACCACAACTACGGCCAAGTGTTCACATACTGCCAGCTACACTAACTGGCTTTAACGTGTCAGATACTAGTATTTTTTTTTGTTTCTTCATCCACCTACCGTTGCTTGCTCTAAGGCAACCAACCCCAACCCAACGGCCAGATCGTTGAGCCTTTAAAGCGCTTAACTCGACGCCTGCCGTGCGACTCCTCTATGTGAAGCATGCAAAATACCTTACGGGAGCATTAGTCTCGCCTTAAGGTGCCGTTTGCCTGTTTGAAGGGCTAATCTTATGCACCTTTCAACCCATCCTGCTCCGGCTTTTGGACACGGTTGTGCTGTCGTCGAAAACGCTTCAATGCGAACCTAATGCGAACGAGCCGTGTTCAGCCTGGCTTGTGGCATTTGTTTCGATTGTTTGCGGTTACCGGTTGGTAATATAATATAGCGCTTTGCGGTGACCGAAGCGTTTGCAGTGGAAAACAGAAATTTCGATTGTTGTTGTAAAGGGAAAAATTTAAATAATTATACGTTATGAAGTTAAATACAAACCACAATAGTTTTAAGGTTACGTATTAGTTTTGGATGTATACTGGATATTCGTGGATTAAGCGCGTTAGATAGTGAGTTTAGAAAGTCTTTTTCAATACTTGCCACCGAACCAAAATTAGCAGTTCTTGTACGTGTGAATGCTATTTAATTTTAAAGTTTTCAAATCACCGGAAACTAAAGAATAATGAAGTTCTAATATTCCCGATAAGCTGGAAAAATAGAACCCAATTGCCATCAAAAACTAGTAGGAAAGCAACAGATAGCCGGTGCAATTCACACCGGAAGCAATTCTGATTCAAACCATTCAAACCACCAAACTGGGCGAGTTCTAGTTAAGAGTTGATAGCCATTTTGTTTGCACTGTTTCACAGTTCCGATAGACCGTTTTATCGGTTTTGTCTAAACAACTCTGTTTTTGGGTCGCGTTTTTATCGCTCTTCGCAGCTTGCACTCGGCTTTTGAATCGGTGCTCGATGCTGTGAAGCTGTGGAAGCTGAATGCAAACAAAATTCTCACCCAGTTATGGTGCACAAAACAACACGAAAAACACCGGAGAAGTCAATTTCGAGATTTGGGTTTTGAAGGTAGTTTGATTTTCCCCGATCGAACGAGGAGGGTAAAATGTTGTGAATGGAATTGTTTTCCACCGTGTGTGCGAATGGTTGCACCGTTCGAGAATCAATATGAATCGGTGGTTTGCCGAATCGTTGCAACACTTGCACATTCAACAATTTCTCATAAATGGTGCATACTTCTAGTGCACTGTTGTGCCGTGTTTGGGCATCTGTTTCCATTTCCATTTGGTGGTTTCTAGCTTCATTTTTTCTTCGCAAAGAAAAGCCCACCAACCCGTCACATGGCATACCACAACTACGGCCAAGTGTTCACATTCTGCCAGCTACACTAACTGGCTTTAACGTGTCAGATACTAGTATTTTTTTTTTGTTTCTTCGTCCACCTACCTTGCTTGCTCTAAGGCATCCAACCCCAACCCAACGGCCAGATCGTTGAGCCTTTAAAGCGCTTAACTCGACGCCTGCCGCGCGATGCCTGTATGTGAAGCATGCAAAATACCTTACGGGAGCATTAGTCTCGCCTTAAGGTGCCGTTTGCCTGTTTGAAGGGCTAATCTTATGCACCTTTCAACCCATCCTGCTCCGGCTTTTGGACACGGTTGTGCTGTCGTCGAAAACGCTTCAATGCGAACCTAATGCGAACGAGCCGTGTTCAGCCTGGCTTGTGGCATTTGTTTCGATTGTTTGCGGTTACCGGTTGGTAATATAATATAGTGCTTTGCGGTGACCGAAGCGTTTGCAGTGGAAAACAGAAATTTCGATTGCTGTTGTAAAGGGAAGAATTTAAAAAATTACACGTTATGAAGTTAAATATAAACCACAATAGTTTTAAGTTTACGTATTAGGGTTGGATATATACTGGATATTCGTGGATTAAGCGCGTTAGATAGTGAGTTTAGAAAGTCTTTTTCAATACTTGCCACCGAACCAAAATTAGCAGTTCTTGTACGTGTGAATGCTATTTAATTTTAAAGTTTTCAAATCACCGGAAACAAAAGAATAATGAAGTTCTAATCTTCCCGATAAGCTTCCAGCTCCAGAACACCTGGTTGAAAAAAAACGACCCAATTGCTATCAAAAGCAAGTAGGAAAGCAACAGATAGCCGATGCAATTCACACCGGAAGCAATTCTGATTCAAACCATTCAAACCACCAAACTGGACGAGTTCTATTTAAGAGTTGATAGCCATTTTGTTTGCACTGTTTCACAGTTCCGATAGACCGTTTTATCGGTTTTGTCTAAACAACTCTGTTTTTGGGTCGCGTTTTTATCGCTCTTCGCAGCTTGCACTCGGCTTTTGAATCGGTGCTCGATGCTGTGAAGCTGTGGAAGCTGAATGCAAACAAAATTCTCACCCAGTTATGGTGCACAAAACAACACGAAAAACACCGGAGAAGTCAATTTCGAGATTTGGGTTTTGAAGGTAGTTTGATTTTCCCCGATCGAACGAGGAGGGTAAAATGTTGTGAATGGAATTGTTTTCCACCGTGTGTGCGAATGGTTGCACCGTTCGAGAATCAATATGAATCGGTGGTTTGCCGAATCGTTGCAACACTTGCACATTCAACAATTTCTCATAAATGGTGCATACTTCTAGTGCACTGTTGTGCCGTGTTTGGGCATCTGTTTCCATTTCCATTTGGTGGTTTCTAGTTTCATTTTTTTTTCTTTGTCGAGTAGTACTGTTTCGTTCTCGTTGCTCCAAACAGCTATGCCAAAGGCCATGTTATTGTTTGCCCGATGCTTGGCCCAGATGCTTTTGAAACGTAAAGTACTGCCACACATACCTCCACGGACCACAAATGGTAGGTTACGGGGTTGTGTACCGGGTGGCAATAGTTTTCATGGCTCTCGATTTTTCGTATTTCGAGCAGTGGTAGCATCAACAGCGGTGGCACACATTAGAAACGCAAACCGTTGAGTGATTCGGGCATCGTCATTCACGGTTTGCCCGACAGGTCATTTATTGCACTTGTACTCCAAATGTTCAAACCCAACTTCAGGCTGGGTGCGTTTCGGATTCAAAACGATTTGTGTGTGTGTGGCGTCCGGTGCGTTCGAGTACGGTGGCATGGAATGTGTAAAATTAAACTGTCAGCACAAGTGTAGCAGCACTTTGGAATGAAATGGTGATTGGTTTTTAAGTTGAGAAGAGTGGAACAGTACGTTGAAAGATTTTTAAATTAAAACTTACTTCAAGCCGTACTGTTTTGGATCCGTTTGTAAACGACATGCGTCATGCAAGTTGTTTACTGTGAATTGCCGACTTTGTTGAACTACGGTGAACAACAGAAGTGAACAAGAAGTTTAGTTATATTTAAGAAATTTGTCATTGCGATAAAAATTGCATGAAAAACAATCAAAATTCTTTAAAATAATGAAACCTGTATCAGGATTTGAAAAGATTGGGACTTAAAAACAGAACATGCAGTGAACTTAAGAATACAATAACTAAACAGCAACAAGGTACATGAAAGAATCGTCAAAACATTGTCGTTCTTTAATCGTACTTTTCGTTTTGAATGCTTTTTTTAATAAACAGCAACCTATTACATATTTTTTCTTTTTTTTTGCATTTTACTAAAATTTTCTACCTTGTTTCACTCATAAGTATTAAGCGCTAATGAGATTTAAAAAACGAAAAAAGAGATAAAATTAAAATAAATGAAAATGTAAAAATCACAACACACTTGTAAAAAATGTACAAAAACTCATTTAAACAATCACTCCCGAATAAAAACAATAAAAACATAGGAAAAAAAACATATTAAATATTCATAGTTTTGCAGTTTTATAGACACGTGCAACATGAAATGCTATTATCTCCTGTGGCGTGCGAGCCTTTTAAAGCAAAAGCAAAAGTTGGAAACAATAGTTCATAATTTCACCGTGTCAGACAAACGGTTTAATGAAACGTTACCCAAAAACGTGTAAAACAATTCCCCCCATCCAACCAAAACCAGTTCGGAAACTGGTCGCACAAACAAACTATAAAAAATGAATTAAAAAAGCAAACTTTGCCCGTTACGACTGCCGACACGTGCTCGCGCTCCACCAAGAACAACTTCACCGGAACTTCACGCAATACGGTGGCTCGGAACCTAAACAATGGTGTTTGGGTGCTACCAACCTACCTCTCCTTCCTTCTGCCATTCCACCCACACCTTTCCATCTGTCTGGTTCTTCCGGGGAACATAAAAAAACGGAGCGAATGGCCATACCGTGAACACCCAACGCTCACACCTTTCTACCGGGCATCGTGCGTTTTTCATTAGTGTCGGCATTTGTGGGTCTGCTTCCTAGGGATCATCCTCGACCCCGAACGGGGCACAGATCGATGGCCAAAAGGGCATTGAATTCTAAACACGAAATTGCCTACCACCGTCGGGCTAAACCGGCCTACCGAAACCGGATGGTAATGAACTGTTCCCAGGAGAAGCAGAGTGCGAACGGGACTAGCCGGAACATAATTCATCGGCCGCAAGGCTGGACCGCGTGTGTCGGAGTGAGGGTGGTTATGCTAACAGATTGATCCCATAGAAGGCCACCGGAGTTGTTGGCGGTAAGCGGTGACCTAACCGTGAGTATGAACCGGAGGATCAATAAAATACCGAAATATACTACCGAGTATCGAATTGGGAAAACTGCTGAACTCTGCGTTTCGGTGGATGGTGGTAAACGGTACACACGCACACGTACGACCGGAACGTACCGGGGGTACGTGTTTATTTGGATATAAATCATTGCGCTTGGTATTGGGTACCGGGGAGTTGTGCCGCACTAGCTCCAACTCCATTTTAATTCCGATACGTGCGCTACAGGTTTCGCTGGCGGGTTATGTATGCAAACATCAGCTGGTTCTGTTACGGCGGGGCTTAGTGTGTGTCGTTCGATGGTACACGGTGTGATACATTGGTGCTTTGGTTTAATTGGAATGGTATAAAGCCCGGCGTAGTGAAATCTCGGGGAAATCTGCGCATCAGAGTTCTTTAACAACATTCTGTTTGTGGAAAAATATATATTTGTCTTTCAACAAACAATCTTATACAAATAAAATTTCAAAGCGATTTACATTATCTTGAATGTAACAAAAGTAATATAATGGTTTAATGAAATGTTATTAAAAAAATATATAAAAATAAGGAAAAAATACGCTTTACTTAAATCGGGAGCGTTAAAACGAAGAAAGTAAACGTGGCAAATAGCTCAAAACTATGTTAGCCAATTATTGATTTGTACATGATTGAGAAATTCAGATTTGGTTTTGTATTATTTTCATCAAACCATCATGGTTTTTGTATTATTTTGCAGAACAGAAGATATATTCTCTTGAGCTTATTTAGTTTTATTCTTAAATCCTATTGCATTAGATTATTTCTTCATTATTTTACTCTTCTGCAGTCCATCTACAGTTTTAATCCATGTCAAGCTAGAATGTATTATTTTATGTATTTTTTTTTCTTTTATCATTAAATTTATCCTCTTTTTATTTTAGTTTTGTTTAGTTTTCGATATAAAATATATGGCCCGTTATTTGTTGGATAATTTTATAAAAATTTGTTACCTAAGGTTGCCTTACTTAAAATAAAAGAATACATTAACTAACCAGTGGCGGATCAAACCGTTTAGGGGCCCTGAGCGGTAAAGAAGTTCGGGCCCAATGCTTCTCGAAATTTGTACGGGAGGGGGGTGGTTGATTTTTTTTTGGCCCCTTGTGCAGAAACGAGGCCCTCTTAAAAAATGTCCCGGTACCCGAGGAAATCAGGAGGCCCCTTAGAAAAAGTTTGATCACCTTAGAAAAAAATCAAACGTTGAGAGCGGATTTACTTCTTTGGCGAGGCTCCCCTAAACGGCGAGGCCCCCCCTAAACGGTGAGGCCCCGAGCGGCCGCTCCCTCCGCACCTAGGTTGATCCGCCACTGTAACTAACAAATAGTCATAAAAACAAATAAATAATTGAATAAATAAGGTAACAAATGTTCAAATAAATAATTAAATAAAACTTGATAAAGAACAAGTTAATGACACTTACAAATAAAATAAATTAATTTAAATTAATTGATAAATCAACAAATCAATTATTTACTCAATGAAAAATACATAACTTAAAGGACAACTTACTCGAATTTGAACGATTGTAAGTCAGTTAAGTCAAAAATAGAGAAAAAGAATTTGAATTGGAAATGACAATTCGCTGACATTAAAAGTAAAATAAGGATATATTGTTCTGTTGTTACATTACTTGTATTAACTCACTAAATGATGTATATTCCTACATTTTTCAATTGAGATTAAAGCTGTTTTTACACTTCACAAAAATACTAAAATATTAAATTTCAAATCTATTATATAATCAATAACTTTTTATTAATGTGAAATATGTATAATAATCGCAATGCTGATCATGTTAAGTTTCACACGAAATTGAAGATTTGCTAACATCTTTCGTAATTCAATCACACATTAGACATCTTCTCAATCCGTTTTTGGAAATAAAACATTTTTCAAAGTTCCACCAAACACCTAATCGATCCCCGTAACTCGGAAGCATCCATCGTTTGGAAGGATTGGGAAGGAGGTGAGAAAAACAAACAAAACCCCGGAGATGACCTGCAAACGATGCTGAGCCCCGTTGAACAAACAGCGCGAACGTGCCTGTTGTCCAGATTCCGTCACGTGTTGCGCTCGGCGAGCGTCCCATCCCTAAAGCATTATCCCACCATGATACCATGAACGATAGAGTGAGCGAGCGAACGAACGGGTTTGGTGAATGATTTCAAACCACGCAGACACGCACGCACGCAGGATCTTATGCGATCCCGCACGATTGTCAGGTGCACCACACATCACTATTGGGTCTGGCAGGAGTGAGACGAATAGGAGCAAAAGGACGGGGCACGCACGCATAAAAATATTTGAATTGAATCAATAAAGGCATCGAATGACGGGCGGGGCATGGATATTCTGGTAAATGTGGAATGTGTTTCGGTGAATTGGTTTTTCCAACCGATTGACCCACCGACACACACACACACACACGCACACCCCAACACTAACAGTTTTTCCCCGCTGCGGCTCTTCTCATCCGTGTGATGAGAGGCAAAACATGAGTTATATGTGTGGGCTGACGGTGATATTTTCATTGATGCGATCAAGTAAGGGCACGGATTGCAAATAGAAGGTCGAACCAAAACAAAAAAAAAATCAACAACAACCATCAAGGAAATACATTTGAAACAAACAAATATAGACACGCAACATAAAAAAAGCGCCAGAAATGAAACACAAACGATGGTTGAAACAGTCAGCCTATCGGCAGATAAATCACGTACCAGATTGCAATCAATTTCGCCGTGCACGACGCGGCCACCGGGCTTAACCGGTTGCGTCGATGTTTGCTTTTGTCGAAGGGAAGCATTCAGGAGTTTTGATCGAAATTCGCTGTGTGTAATGTTTGCACAGAATGTATACTGAGGTCAAATGGACATGTGCTAACAAGGGAAGTTGTGTAAAAATTGGATGTGCGAGTAGCTGGATGATAGAATAAGCGGAGTGAATTTTGTTTAAATCAGTTACAGAAATGTCATGTTCTTACTGTATTTCGGCACATTAATTTGTGCGAAGATTTACATTTACTCTGCTGGTGCGTGATAAAGATTAATGAAGCTTGCCATAAACTCCAAAAGAGAGGATAACTATTCGTAGTTTAATTATTATATACAATATGTATAAAAGAGTCGTAAGCCTAGTCTATCGTCTATGAATACTCAGAAATCTGACCTACTAAAAATACTCTGTAAACTATGGTTGTGATTCGCATGACGTGCCTATCTCACCTAAGAATCCTAATGGTAATAATAAGCTGTGCATCAGTAACAAAATTAAGATCTAAAAGAACTCATTATGAACAAAAATGTTTTGTTACTATATCCTTCTGCTTCTTTTTAGACCTAAAACCCCAAGAGTACTACTACTGTGTCTCATAATGGCGGCCCTATAAATATGTCCCTGATTCACCGCCATCGTAATGCTTAGATTAGCCTTAGTCTGAACCTTCTTCCAGATACTCTTCATCCGTTCATGGTCAACTGCTGTCGTTGCCAATAGCATATTCTTTACTTTTGGGCGGACAGACCACCGTCGGACGTCTCAAATTAGTCTCTTAAATCCTTTTCTATCCTATCCTATCCAATATTGAGCGTAGTTAGTTTAGATACATTTCAAACATACGTAGAATTGCGAAATTAATTCTCGTAAACCATTTCATCCCAGACCTGTGTCCTATGTCCTTCGGGAGATTGTTGACGCAAAGCGAGTTGTAAGCATATCCCAACAAAGCATCGATTGCTACAAAACAAATCAATTTCTTAATTGATCGAATCCTCCCATTACTCATGCTTGAATCAAATTCAATATCAATTCTCCTCCTGGTCCGATACATTTCAAAGCGAGCTAGAATTACAATTGAAGTTCGAAAAATATCGTTTTAATTCCATAATCGAGGGAAGATGCAGGATATAGAGTCCTGACGGCATCGGTTCAATGCATGCTCTCAAAGCACAACAACACTGTGGACCAACTGGCAAAGCAATGCATTTATTATGCAAAATTATTCAAACCCCCGGTGTGTCTGCATCCCCGGTGCGGACGAGTTCGAATGTTGCATTGTCACGCCAAAAGCGTCAGCTGGATTGAAACTTGGAAACTTGCACCCGAACTAGAGGAACAAACAAAAAAAGTTCCTCAAACACACAAAGAAGGTCTGCATGTTACATCCATTACATGGTTCCGATTCGTTTGTTGCGAAAATATGGCCAGTAGGTCAGAGGCAAACAAATGTTCGAACAAATGCTGAACTAGCAGGTTTCTGACAATCGCTCGTTCCTTCAATGAGGAACCCCTTACCCCCAATGCTCTGAGTTCGAGCACTTGGGTCGGATGGTTTAGTCGTTTTGAGCTTGGTCCCCTCCGACGGTCCGGCTCCAGGCGAAAGGTAAAACAGGACGTGTCAAATATGTTCCTCCGGCCAACGGAAGGTGCGCGAGGATACGATGTTTTCTTCACTGTTTGGAACACTGTTTCCCGAGTAGCTATAATACTATGGATGCTTCAGGTTGAACCTTTGGAGCTGTGTCTGTCTGTGTGTGTGTACTGGCAGAATCATCTTCTGGACATTGAACGTACTCAAGGACCGTTCCGAGGGTGAAGGACCGAGGGTTGACAAAGCACCCGGGATCCGGGTGGTTTAGAATGAACATGTTGAACGGTCGCTTACCGGGGAGCTGGGAGAGAAATTTATTATCAAATTAATTTGATATCTCTGAACAGTCTTCCGTATCTTTCGGCCCAAGCACGAACGAGTAAAGGCACTTGCAGGTGCAGGCTCTCTTTGTATTACCAATTGAATCATCGGGGTGCATCAGCATCATTCCAACTTCCAGCAGCATAGTGCAATTTTGTTGCTAGCGTTAAAGGGATACCGAAAACAAACCCATCCTGGTAAGGTGACTATTACAGCAGCGTAAACGAGGGTGACGCCGGATCCGGGGATGAGGCTGTGGCACTCGAAAACTAAAGGAAACTTTAAATTAGTTTCCCCGTACACCACAACCCTTAGTCCACTCGTGGTAAAGTATGTATCCACAAGATCCTGAAGTTTTTGTTTTTTTACTTCTTGTGGATCTGGTGTGTCTATGCACCGTCCCAATAAACCCATCCAGTTGAGCTAGAGAGCATCCTTGAGTGAGATAGATGAGTAAGACCGGCAAAGCAAAAGTGGCATTTTGGGGGAGGGGTTACCCCAACAAGTTTTGCTAATACCGCAATTAGCTACATGATTCAATTTGTCCGGTGCACGATTTGTTTTTGGGTTGGCGTCACCAAAACGGACCATCCGACCCAGTACGTTTTTGAGGTTGCATGGTGTACATTCGTTCCAATGCCATCAATTAGGCAAATAATCAGCGAATTAAAATTAAAACTTTCATCCCAAGCACTGGGATGAGGACGCGCTCTCCGAAGCGCTAAAGATGTTGCAATATTGTTACACTGTTAGACATCCGAGTTGCATTCTTGCAGGGGTTTCGCACCCTGTTATTACAGTTTTAATTAATGACAGCACCGCGATCGTTGGGCCAAATACAGCGAAAACATTGGGAACACTTTTTTTTACACACCGAATTTCTCGACGGGTCGACGGGAATAGTGTCATCTCATTGCAATTCTTGTTCTTGGTCGCTCTCGGTGGCGAAAACACTTTCGCTAAGTAATGAAATCTACGACCCAATGGGTTTGCAACTGGGATGCGAATAAATTAATATCATTAACGCCTTTGTCTGACGCGGTCTTTCGTCTTCGCCGTATTTCGTTGATTTTCCCTAAAAAAAGATGGGCAGAAAAATAGAGCAAACCGGAGGGCACATTGGCGAAAAGGATAAAGACTTACGATCTTTGGAAACAATTAAAGTTCGATTCCGGATAGTCTGGCGTAGCTTGAATAGCTGATTAATATTTGATTGGAAATCGTTCCGGTTCTTGTGCTGATAGCTGAACGACGTCGGCAAACATCGTCGTTAGATTTATGGCTGCAACTGCTCCAATTGCAATTGAATAAATTACAATTACACGCTTGCTAACGATATTTCATGTTCAACATTCGTATCAGTCGTCTGAAAAGATATTCCCAAAAAGGATCTGAAATGCTTTAAATCATAATTTGCGAAAAATGTTGAGACCTTAAACACTTCAGAGTATCCGATCGAACGGGAAATGTATAAAGCAACCGAAAATGTTCCTTCCAAATACGGCGTGATGGACGTTAATCCAATTAATGTGAGTGCACCCTTGACGAGCCTTGATGGCCACAGATATGGCCGTTTGAAGTCATTTATATTAGCCCTGACTAGCGCTAAGTGATTCAGTCAGCGTCTAATGAACTACTTGCTAGCTTCCCATTCGAATCGATACTGCTATCCTATTTCACTGCTGGCTGAACTAATGGGGAAGGTGGTGGGCCCTATGTCTAATCCCCCCACCCACTACTACTACCAGCACTACAATCGGTAATCAGCGGGCACGAAACCACATTAAACCACCCGTCCACAGCACGGCTGCTGCTTTTGCCAATCTGTGCTTGTTGTGTTGGGCATACAGTCGTACGTATGCACGGTGTACTGCTTTTGCACCCGCTTTACCAGCTGGCCGTTGATAATTATGATTGATCGAATCGACCAACGGGGACCACGACGTCAACGGTGGCAAAGTAGTTCCTTCCTCTTTCGCTTACTAGGCTGGTGCGAAAAACGGAAGCTATAATGTGACTCTTGACATTGAAGGCCATTAGGTTGGTGAAGGTTCACGTTTCCTGCAAATGAGCCAGTGACATGCCGATCGCCGAGTAATGGCGGTCAATCGTGCTTAATTAAACAATTTGCGAAAGTAAAACTAGTCACTAGACTAGCGGTTGTG
>KZ061934.1:0-20816 GCA_002091835.1 Anopheles maculatus | reverse complement strand
TCAGCAGGAGTATTTTCTCTTCTTGAAAGCTTTTAATCTAATAGAAACTGAGATATTGATGCTGGATAATTGGAATGCTCGTTTGCCATGATGTTTAGCTTTAGTTGTTGAGCACAAAAAGGACTTTTCCGGAAGGTATTTAGGCGATCCGAAGCATGACTGGATGCATTAGTAAACTGAGGTTTCTCCTAATAATTTCTTATTTCCGATGGTGCTCTGCAGAAAAATATCTATAATGTCCAGTAAACCTCGTCTACCAAGAGTCCTTGTCGTCTTGGAGTCTATTTATCCTAAAAGGATCGTCGTACGAGTATTCCGAAAGGTTCTAAGCAAATTACGAAGTATTCTTCATCAGGAACATCAGGCTAGACCCTTCCAGATGAAACATTCATTTACTTTGTCTTTTTTTAGGGATTTTTAGTTGCACGTTAATCAGTATGCTGAAAACTAAATGAAATATTCTTTCGTTTCGTTTTTTCCTGTAGTTTCCTTGTGCCTCAACAATCATAAGGACCCAGACGATGTTGTGATGTGAGTGTCAATCCCTCCACCACCCCACAATATGAACTGTACCGCCATCAACAGCAACCAGATCGAAACGACACCAAACAATCTTCCGCGGCTGATGGGTGGCATGGGCACGGCGACACCCTTATCGACCAGCACACCACCCTCCCGAACGGCCAAAGCCACCATCTGCAGCGGGTCCGGCGGTACGGGCGGTAGCGTGGGAACGACCGTGTTCTTCCACCGTACCACCAACAACCTGCTGGATGTGCCGCTCCGTACCAACAGCTCCGAGGAGGAAAACTCACCGACGGAATTGAATACCTGCCGCAAACTTACGGAAAAGCCACCGCTGGTAAGCGAGGCCTTAAAGCGTACAATTACATGAGCGTTCAAGGGTCTAAAATGGTGGTATTAATTTCAGGTGAAACGACTTACGATGGGGATTCTACGGACGGCGGAAGATAGCAGACCGCTCGTGCACAGCTCATCGTCTCCCTCGAGTTCGTCCAGCTCGTCACAGACGATCTCCGACGGGTACGTCAATGAAGGTATCTGTGCCGATACGGCCGAAACGACACTCTCGACGACCGTGTTTACCACCACCGGCAAACTGTCCGGATCCAGTACCTCCACAACATCGACGATAACTGCCGGCGGTGCAAGCACCATCCGGAGTCCCCTAGCGCCTGGCACGTCTTTCGTAGCATCCAGCGCCGGAACAAGCGTGCTACTCGATGCCGGTGGCCCACGGTACAATCATACGGCAACAACCCTGCTCTACCCACCGGCCGTGCCGCTTCGGAACGATAGTCTCAGCCTGAAGGAGCAACACGAACTGAAAGGAGCACCCTGGTTTCAGGCCGGCATACCACGCGAAATTTCGCTCGAAGTCCTATCGCGCCAAAATCCTGGCGCGTTTCTGGTGCGCCAAAGCACCACCAAACCGGGTTGCTTTGCGCTGTCGCTACGCGTACCACCACCGGCACCGAAGGTAGCACACTATCTAATACTAAGAACGATACGGGGGTACAAAATTAAGGTGAGCAGTGTGGCCATTGTGGGCCTTTTCCTCTGGCAAGCTGACTTGCTTATTTGACGCGTCATTTAATCTTCTCGTTCGCAGGGCTTTACGAAAGAATTCACCTCCCTGAGGGCACTGATAACGCATCACTCGGTGATGCCGGAACTGTTGCCCGTACCGCTAGCACTACCGAGACCGCCCCAGATCGTTCACCGGCAGGAGGACCCGGAGACGTACGGTTCGCTGAACGACTTTCAGAATATGATTACCGAGTGATATGGAGATTGAGAGTGAGAGAGTGCGAGAGTGTTTCTTTCCGTTCGTGCTTGTTCGTCGGGCCAAATGAAGCGATATGTTGTGTATTTATTCGTTTCGTCTACATTATCACTCTACCCGCCACAGGAGAAAAAAAAAAACTTTGAAATTTCTAGTTATCATTTTTGGTTTCAAAATGTTGAGGTCTTTTTTCTACTTGTTTTAGAGTTTGTTTGATCGCTTTAAACGTACTACCCCTTTGATTTCGGAACGAAGTTGAGAAAAAACGTTACGGCAGTAAACTTTTTTAAGCTATCCCCTATTACACTATTCTCCCTAAATAAATTCGTTTTCTGTACCGTTAAACTTTTGCATCGAATAAGATGAAATCATACAAAATTAAACCCCTAGTCAAAAGGCAGGCTCGAACACGAAGGAACGCTTTCCGGACAAGATTACACAAGTGATAGGTGAATGTGAAAGTGTGGTAAAAATGCAATTAAAGTAAAAATAAAACTGTAATTAAGCAATACTTATGTGAACAATTGTAGACAAATATTACCGACGCAATTGAAGAATGAAAAAAAAACAGAAGTAAAATAATTTTGATGTAATGTATAAGAAGTTTGCCGTTACAGAAACGGGAGAAATTAGAGGTAAGCGTAAGTTATCAAGTAGATCAAGCATGATGGAAAAGATGGAGAAGAAAAGAAGAAGAAAAGAGAGAAAAACAACAACGGCATATGTGAATGAAAATACCAAAAAAGGGCTTTAGCTGGCAATCAGTTAGGGGGAGAGGAGAATGTGTGCATTATTTAAATATGTTTAATTTTAAAATCGTACGCGAATTGTAGATTGTTTAGAGCGAAAACGGGATATTCATACTCGTAGTAACATTGATACGCATAAAAACGACTGCCATCGTATGGTTTACACTACCGGCAAACTTCTGTTCTCTCTGTTTTTTGTCGTTGATATGGCCTGGATGTGTGGAGGTAAGGGTTTAGCAAAGATTTTAAAGTTTTAGTAAAAACGCTCCGTTTCTCTGTGCGGTGCCACCGGAGCGACGATCCGCTCATTATTGTCAATCACCTTTCGTTGAAAAACGGACAACACACTGTTGCGACTAGGTTTGCTATATAAGGATCATAGTTTGCGCTAACCAGGGTTAAAGCATGGCATATACGTTTCGTTTACGTTTTTTTTCTTGTTTTGTTTACTGCAAATAGCCGAGTGTACTAAGGAAAGCAAAGATTGTAACATTCTAATTTGCAATGCGTTTTTTTTGTTGTTTTTTATCCTTCGTTTAGCCTCTATTTAATTACCTACGAAGAGTGACGATTCTTCCGGAAGACTTTACTGCTCCGACCGCTACAGCCATTTAAGTTCAGATTTAAATCTAAGTTCCGGAGATTGTATAGACAATTATTCAGCACGCAAATTGGCAAAAGAATACATTTAAATGCTTCCAATACGAGAAATCCAGCGATCTCTGCCGATCTGCAGCGATTGCTTACTGTTTTATATTAACTAAGTCTTACCATTGCAAAGCACACAAAAGGCATAAGCTTCACGTGTGAACAGCACGACACAAATGGTTTAGCAAATCATACTTTTCCACTTCCTGCTCTTTCGCTCCCTCTCCTTGTCCATTCGATCGTGCAAACAAAGCACACAAACCGCAGAACCGATGTATGAATAAAATAAACGTAGTAAAAAGATCCATAATTGGAGCGAACTAACATATCACGGAAGTCTATTGCTAGCTAGATAATTTTGTCATCCGACGACGGTATGGGCGCACACCATCTGTTTAATATCCATTGCTGCTTTAGCTGAACGATAAGGAAACGGAATAAGTAAGTGATATATACAGAACGTTTACCGGGAACGAGGAAACAAATGTGGTGCTTGCTTTCTTATGCTTTAAAACACGTTGTGGAAGAACCGGTTTTTGTGCAAGAAAAATGTGCCAAAGCTAAGCAGACTCAACTATTAAATTACTAGGCAGGAGCATTTCGTTGCTCGGAGCATTTCGAAACTTTGGTAGATGTTTATCTTCTCTTCTACTGTATGAGACCTATCATCTCGCCCGATCGCAAAAAGGCTTTTGCATCAGTTAGCAAATAAATGGATAATAAAATTGTTAAATCTAAGTTCCGGAGATTGTATAGACAATTATTCAGCACGCAAATTGGCAAAAGAATACATTTAAATGCTTCCAATACGAGAAATCCAGCGATCTCTGCCGATCTGCAGCGATTGCTTACTGTTTTATATTAACTAAGTCTTACCATTGCAAAGCACACAAAAGGCATAAGCTTCACGTGTGAACAGCACGACACAAATGGTTTAGCAAATCATACTTTTCCACTTCCTGCTCTTTCGCTCCCTCTCCTTGTCCATTCGATCGTGCAAACAAAGCACACAAACCGCAGAACCGATGTATGAATAAAATAAACGTAGTAAAAAGATCCATAATTGGAGCGAACTAACATATCACGGAAGTCTATTGCTAGCTAGATAATTTTGTCATCCGACGACGGTATGGGCGCACACCATCTGTTTAATATCCATTGCTGCTTTAGCTGAACGATAAGGAAACGGAATAAGTAAGTGATATATACAGAACGTTTACCGGGAACGAGGAAACAAATGTGGTGCTTGCTTTCTTATGCTTTAAAACACGTTGTGGAAGAACCGGTTTTTGTGCAAGAAAAATGTGCCAAAGCTAAGCAGACTCAACTATTAAATTACTAGGCAGGAGCATTTCGTTGCTCGGAGCATTTCGAAACTTTGGTAGATGTTTATCTTCTCTTCTACTGTATGAGACCTATCATCTCGCCCGATCGCAAAAAGGCTTTTGCATCAGTTAGCAAATAAATGGATAATAAAATTGCTACCAATCAGTTCCGCATGAGGGAATAGTATTCGCATAGAAGTAACAAACGCTTGTAAAAACTTGCCTGTCCTAATTATTGTCGCTCGCACAAGTCATACAACTCACCAAGCAAGCGTAATACTTTCTAGAGTCGTTTCTCATACAGGATCATGCCGATTTTCGTGACTTGTTTAGTGAATCTAGCCGGACGGTTAGTCCTTGCTACGGATGGTAAACCGGGTCTTGATCCGAATGAGATTTTATACCGTTCTTTCTTCCGTTTTTTCCCCAAGCATAAGGTCGTATCAGTTTTCGCAAAGTGCAGTACACGCTGCTTACGGCTGCTCCGCTGTATCGGACACATGCTTCCAGCTAAGCAAATCGTTCAGCAGTGCCTCCATAATTGGATTCGGTCCAAGACTTTCCACCTGCAAATCGATATTTAAACGTTAGCGCAAACGTTACGGGGAATTTTAAATGCTGGCAGCAAAAACCATGTGGCGTTCCCGCCCGTCCTACCTCCTTGCGAGCCTCTTTGTCGAGTGCCTCAAGCACGTCACGTGTGTACTGAAAACTACCCAACTTTTCCAGCAACGAAATGCAATACCGTTTCACCTCTACATCGCGCGTTCGTTGACGCAAAATATCTGTGTGCCACGGAGAGAGAGAGAGAGAGGGAAGAAATAAATTATTCTCTCGAGGAAATGGAAACACCACCATGAGACCGGGTTGGCAGCGTTCCAAAAACCGTCCATATAATACTCACGTAAAACTTGCTTATCGTACTTCTGTGTCTGTATTGCGTGGATGATGAGGAAGCTAAATTTGCCCTCGGTCAAATCCTCACAGTAGCTCTTATTTTCCGAATACTCCTTCATGCACAGATTGCTGTAATCGTCCCGTATTTGAAAGTACAGTCCCAGTATTGCTGCCAGCTTGGTGAAATCTTTACGATTGGCACTGAAGAGTTGCATCAGTCGGATGGCCAACATAAACAAGCCACCCGTTTTACGGATTGTCATCTGCTTGTATTCCGATTCGGTAGGGCAGGTAAAGTTGTCCCGCCAATAGATTTCCATACCCTGGCCGCGGTGTAGCTCCAGCAGCTGCTCGGTATAGACTTGCGTCGCTTCCGGATGGCCAAGCTGCCGCCCCTTTTCCAGTGCCAAAAATAGAACATAATTGGCCGCGTTTATGGTGCTCGCTACGCCGTAAATTTTGTGCGCCACCGGGATACCTCTGCGGAGGATAGAATTGTCTTCGATATCGTCGATGCTGGAAGTGTAACAGCGAGAAAACATCGAAACCAGGGGGAAAGAATTTTGATGGGGATGGGGATGTTAAGGATGTGGTATTTCGGGTAGTGGGGTCAGATACAAGATACAATGTTATTATTACGATTCAGAAGCGAAACACTGTGCAGCATGCCGCGGTAGGGTTGGGGTGCCATTTGCTTTAACATAAACAAACAACTGCCGTGCTCATCAACGGCACTTTAGTGTGGTAAACATTCCACACAACCACCGTATGAGGTCTACATGCGCCAGCGTAGAAGAACACTACTTACAGCAGACTAGAGTTGTGCAGCATTTGGACAATCTCACTTATCGCCCCCAGCTTGTCCATGGGTATCGAGAGCCAATGGTTAATCGCTTGCGCTAGCTTCATGCGAACCTGCTTGCCGGGTATTTGTTCGATGTAATTCAACGGTTGCAGGAGTTTCTGTATCAATGAAAGCAAAATCAAACGCGACACATTAAGCATTTGTTATAAAGAGAAAAAAAACTCTATCTCCTTGAAGCTCACACTTACCTCGTCCTGTTCCTTCTGGGACGATTTATCACAGCATTTGTCCAGAATTTCATTGAATTCATTCATGTTAAACATTGTTGCGTACAAGGATCACCACAAGGTGTTATAGCGCTGGTGTTATTGAAGGTGGTTCTTTTTTTTACGACCGATCACCGTGCCAAGGTGCTTCCGAATAGACGAGCGTCAGGTACCACCAGTTTAAAATCACTCTACCAGCGTATCTCCGATCGATAACTGCTGCTCACTGTGCGCATTCCGTACGCAGAGACCGAGAGAAATCCTTCCCCCTTGTATGCCAGGCCTTCAAGGCTTGGCTGTCCGCAATGGAGATGATTTGTTTTTACTCCCCTTCCAAACGGATCGATAATTCTTCCACTTGCACTTGGCAGCAGCACGCAGTAGACTTCAGACTAGCAGTCACTTACTTCACGTTCTTTATATTAAAATACGCTAAATTTGTAAAGATGAATCAGCTTTGTTTTGCTTGCTCAGCACGAATTTTGTGAATGTTTCCATAATGTTTACACGATTGTACGAGCTAATGTTATTGTTGTTCAACAGCCATATTGATTTTGACGTGTTGTCAAAATGTTCGTTTATCACGTGGGGTTGAAAACTTCAAACTGTATTTGATTTTGTAAATCGATCGCTTTTTTTAATTAAACTTATAACACTTCTCTGAAAAGGAAAAATAATGTTTTTCTTATTGCATCAAATACAAAGTCTTTCAGCAGCTCTCGTTTATCTTCCAATACCGATAAATAACAAATTATTAAAGAAATATAGACGTTTCTGCAGGAAGGTTTGTTGACACTGGATGTGCCTTCAGTAACGTACACTGACAAATCTAAACACATTGACGACGACGTGTCCGTGAAGGTGTTTTCGAATGTTGTTTTTCTTGAAAGAGAACGTGAACATCAGTGCTTACTCGTGCAAACTTTACCGAAATAGTTCAGAACCTGTTCAATTAAACCACTAAAAACTAGCAATGGCAACAATGCACGCCCATCCGGGACATGCTGGAGGTTCGCGGATGGCTGGCCCACCGCCACTAACCCCATGGTCCCCGGACAAGAAGCACAGTGACCGGGAGCGATGGGTTTGCATCTACCCTGCGTACATCAACCGGAAGAAAACCAGACAGGAAGGCCGTCGGATTCCGAAACAGTGCTGTGTGGATGATCCTTCACCGCAGGAAATACGGGACGTCCTGCAGGCGTTGAACATGAACGTGCTGGTCGAGCTGAAACAGTATCCGCGAGAGCGAAGCAGGGTATGCAGAACACAATTTACGTGGAATGAATAAAGGCGCAAAGAAAAGCAGCGTTTAAAATATTTCCCCTTTTCTTTCAGGAACTGCAATGTCGGGGACGGATCCGTGTTCAGCTTCGCAATGATGAAGGCACACCGTTAAACTCGGAATATGCCTCCAGGGACAGTATACTGATGCATCTCGGCAAAACCATACCGTTGCTGAAAAGTAGACAAACTAAGGCCCCCGAGCAGTCGCAGGTCGCGGCATCCTCTAGTGCTGGACATTCGCAAAAGAAGGGCAAAGGAAAGCGTCGATAACTGAATAAGGCAAGTTAATTGTGAGCTCACAAGAGAAAAGGTTAAAGGCGGAACGTTAAAGAACAGGGCAATAAATGATAAACAAGTCAGCTTGAACTTTAATCGCATGTATTTTGGAGCTTGTCTTTTAAGAGAAAAACAATCTCAGTTGAAAAGGGGGTACTTTCTCCTAGCCTTTAAATTTCCATTAGGATGAGGTGCCATCACAAAATTCTTTACTCTGTACGCCTGAAACAATGAAACAATACGAAGTCATTAGAAACGTTCACGGCAGCATTCACTTCCAAACGTAGCTTACCCTTGAATTTGGACCACAGTTATTCGTGAAGTTTCTACGTCGACCCAAACATGGCCGTCGTCTTCTGGCAGGCACTACAAAACCCGGCTGAGCAACTATTTCATCTTCCTCTTTAGCGGCTGTTTCGTCAGCTGCTAGAACCGCCGCTTCGTCTCGCTTTGCTCTTGTATCCTCGGATTGATCTGCGGTAGAATGGATAGTTTAGTAAAGTATATTACCAGAGTTTTCCTATTTAACTTGAATTACCTTTTTCGAAGTAGTCTAGTGGTAGACATTGTGGATTGTAATCATCCTCTGCGTTAGTAGCAGCATCTGTTGCGTCTGCTTCAGCTTTCGTCGGTTGTCCATATCCAGCACCTATCCAAAGCACCGCAAGACAGGAAAATGTAAGTAGTGTGCGTCGTAAAATCATCGCTCCTCTGTGTGCACCCCGTTAGTCGTTGATCAACGAGCTGGAAGTTGTATCATTCAAGTCCATTTTATACTTGCATGCAATCTGAAACGTGCCTCCGATTAGTGAATTGGTAATCTGTACTGTTGAGGGTAATTCTTCCGGTTTACTTCAATGGAGAATTATCTGCGCGGTGCAAGGTAAAATGAACGTGTCTTTGGGAAATTTTTAACTTTGTTTACTTGTTTTTAGTTAGATTAGAAAAGAACTAACCCGGTTGGTTTGTTTAGTTAGTTGAGAACATATGTCTCCAGAAGCACAGTTACGGTTTCCTTGTGCAAGTGGTTACTCCAGTATTTAATATAGGAGGCTACAGGTAACAGATTTTCAAGTTTAAATGTTTGAAAAGTCTTCGGATATTTTGATGATATAAGTTTAAAAAATTATACACAAAAGTAACTTTAAATCTTTTATTCCTTAACCATAAATATTAATCAAAACACTAGGGAGTATATCAAACCATGAAACTAATATCTTCAGCAACAATTCTACATCCTACACAAAAAGATGGCGCGATCTTTCATGTTTCTTACGTAAGATTCACGACTTCAGACTCGTCTGTCGAATCCTTGACCGTCGTAGGCCGTGTCACAGACAACGTATGATCATCATTCGTTTGCTCCTTTTCCATCACTGTACTGCCGAGCTGTACCGGAGCATCCGAAACTGCGACGCGCTTGGTGGCAAAGTTAGAGAACAAAATCTTATGAAATCCTACTGGCGTTTTAGCTCGCCGGCCGAATCGCGTACGGGACGAACGTTTCTGTGGCAGTTGAATGAAGAGGTCGTAAACGAGTCCGAGCTTTTCACTGTTGGCTTTAATTAGATCGATGCATTTGGCGTCTGGAATAGAGTAGCGGAAACGAGAGTGCGATTAAGAATATGTTTTGAAGTTAAAGACATCGGATTTCGGTAGGGTCTTACGTTCAGTCGGATCCTGGCTACATTCACAGATGCACTCTTCACCACAGTAAAACCCATTGCAGGTTGGACAGAAGCTGCACAGATCACGACACGATCGCTGCTGGTCGAGGAAATGGTCACTGCTGTCATTGAAGTCTGGCGCATAAATTGAAGCCGGTTGTACCACTAAAATGTCCAGAAGATCGATTTTAGTTAAAACACATTTTTAAGCCAATTTTTTTCTCCATCTCTCCTCCTCGACCATCTTTACTTACCATCCACATGTACCGACACAAAAAGAAGCACGGTCATTGCCGCTAGTACTAGAAAAAATCGTTGTCTCTGTTGCTGCATTGTGATCGCTCGGTTGGCTATGGACTAAATGACCAGCGCGTACAAATTTCCTCACGGTTGGTCCACTGTTTTGGTTTCGCGGAACTTATCACCGTCCCCTGTTTGGGATGTTTAGACTTTGCGGCCGAGGGTTACTGACGAGCAGGGGGGTTTTGTTATTTGTTTTGGACACCTCAAACCTTCCACTAAGTGAAGTCTACTTTATAGCAATTTCCACCCCGAGCGAATTATCAAGGTTGCAGCACAGAATAACGCTATCGGTTTTAGCCTGACTCACTAGGTTGTGGAACGATTGTTCTTACCTATTGGTAACATTCCACAGTGACGGCGTGACGTGAGCTAGCGGAGTTTACAAGAACGACAAACACCCTCTTTGTACTGTAGTCTCCGTGCTAAAACGAATGCCGGTTTGATATGGGACACTTTTGGACCATTTGTTTGGAGCCCATTGATAGCAAACTTATCGTTCTAAATGATACGACATGCGAGCATTGTACTTTAAATCTAAAGTTTTGCGTGCTTACTTCATCACGTGAGCTAACAGAAAAACGTAATTTGCTTAGCCATATTCCAACATTAGTCATATAGCTGCCTTATTGAACTCACCAACATATTTACTAAGCCTTAAAACCGACCAAGAGTTCTCCTGGTGATCTGGTTCGTAGCAATACTAGTTGCTTAAACGAGGGATCCAGTATCTATTATCTCAAGGTCAAGTCATGGAAGCCAGTACTAGATATCTTCAGGCTTTACTGGATATACAAGACAGGTTGTCTGGTGTCAAATTAAATGCTTGCCTACGAACTGAAGGACGATGAGACTTATTCACGAAAAAGATAATAAATAAGGTGGTTGTCCCAGTTTCTTAAAGGAAGGTGGATGCCACATTTTCTGAGCATTTTCCTCTGGAACGCAGCTTGCTTTTGATAGAAATCTCAATCAGGAGTATGGATTTGAACATTGATTCTGCTATTTGTATGTGATTCTGTTGTGGATTCTGTATGTGGAAGTCAATTAGCAAATATTTTAAGCGTCTTTCAGTTTTATTAAATAATGTTACAAGATGAACAAACGCAAAGTTTACATTATTGTTTGGGCTGACAAAATAAATAAATTCGGCTTTTTAAGTCCCGTACTGTGAGCACTCATGAAAAGTGAACTAGTATTATCGTTTGTGTAATATGTTTTCTGAAAGGCTAACTCTTTTTTTTTTTGGAAACAATTTAGTAGAAAACAGTGTTAAATAAATGATTCCTGGAGTAATTAGTTAATTAAGCATTGAAGCTGTTAAACAATTTCCTGCGCTAAGTCATTCACCGTGCGGCAGGTTTGTTCTGGATACGCTTACGCTCTCGCCTCAACTTGGCACGCCGTTTCGCGATCAACAGTGCCATCTTCTCCTTCAAGGCCGCTGCCTTATCCCTTAGCAGGTTACGGAAAATTCCCACCCGTTCCGCCCGCTTCAGACCGGGACGTCGGGTGCGTGTCCGGCGCGTTGGTTTGGTAGCCGGTATCCGTTCGATGCTGTGGTTGAACACGATCTGATCACCATCGGAATCATTCACTACTACGCTGTACTTAAGCTCTGGAACGATGGAAACATAGCATATCGGTTAGAGTAGGATTATCTCCGGTAGAACATCCGCATCAAATTACTCACTATTCTTATCACAGCTTATCACGTGTGGTTTAATGTTGCAGTTGGTTTCATCCACGGGTTCGCCATCTCCGGCCTTTGCACTGCAGATGATCAGTGCTAAAGATAATCACAAAAAATACAGTATGCAACCGATTCGTTCGTTCAAGTTACGAGGTTTTATTTCCCATTGCAAACTCTGCTGACTGATTGAAATTTTCCACTTACCGACGGAGAAAGCCAACAGGCACTTTCTCCCAAAGTCCGAACACATGGTTCCTTGGCACTGTGAAAGCTGCTGACGGTGTAGTTGCTGACCAGGCGCGACTGATACTGCTGACTGGTTCAGTTCCGGCTCCAGCAGTGAAATGGAGTCGGTTCTGCTGAAAGAGGCACATTTACTCGGTGCGCCAGCGATGAGCGACCGGGCTTTAAAGAAACTACACGAAACAGCCGCCCGATGTTGTTGAGACCCGTGCCGAAAAGTTTAGCCCGTGAAGGTTGTTTGGTTGACCTTTGGGAAACGCTAGACATGCACATACATTCGGTTGGTCAGAACCGGCAAACTTTCCACGGTGTTTACGGGCAGGACACAAACGCAAAATCCTGTCCGCTGGTTTGTTGTTTTGAGCAAACAACACATGCGTCCATTGTTTTGGGGCGCGAATGTTTTTGCGTTAATGAAATGGCTCAGTCGCCCGTGAGTTGGTGGTTCGTTGGGGGAAGTTTAATGTTTGGTTCGTTCGGTGGTTAGTTTATGTTTAGCTTTTCGAGCGTAGGGCAAGGACCGGGAGCGACAGTAAACGCTTGGTGTATTGCACTACCCAATCGTGAGCCAACCTATAGGATGGGAAATTGTGGTTATTTTCTTACTATAACTTTATTAGGGTATCATATATTTTTTAATATGAATAGCTTTAAATGTTTTACAACATACTCGCTTCAAAAGCATCCAATGATAAGTTATGTAATAAATATTCATTCTTTTTCATTTAACTCATTCATAAAAATTTAACATAAATCTATAAATTATAAATTATCACTTAATTACCCAATCAGGCATAAAGCAGGTATAGTAATATGCCGATAGTATCAATGGAGATACATATTATGAAGGTTTAAAATTTATAATTTAAAAGTGATTTTACACGCCAATACTTAAAATTAAGTTGATTTTCGTTACCACCTCTGTACGACAATAAACACATCACATCACGTCACAATAAAAAGCTCGTAGACCAGACATTCAAGAAATTTTAATCCTTTTTTTCCCGATATTTTGCTTTATATCTGAAGTTTCTTTGCTTTATATCTAATTTATACAGAAATTGAATAATTTACAATTTTTTTTTGTATTTATTTATTATTTATTATAGTTCCTGTTGTCATTATGTTACCCATATTAGATAAAAAAAATCAAATTATTTGCTTTAATTGTAGAATTATTCTTTTAAAACGCATTATAATTGAAGTACAACTTAATTCAGATTTGAACAACCAGATTGTTGCAAAATAACTTGCAACTGTTCTTTATTTCACAGTAACTCTGTAAAACTATATACCTATATTAGAGTAATCTCGTATCTAATCAATTAAGTCGTATCTTACGTCGCAGCAGGTGCCGCAGTTGTACCCTGTGAAATGAAACAATTTTGAAAATCGAAATTAGTTTGACGTGTGATCTCTTATATGTTTGAAGAAAACATTGCAACTCTTACCCGTCGTTTGCGAGCATTTCGGTTCATTCGTCGATTTTCTAGTCGCTCCTTGCGTCTGGCGATGCGAGCCTTTCTCGGTGTGTCTCGCTTGGTACGCTGCATCGGCATAACGATACGCGTGGCGGCCGCATCCATCACCTTCAGGTCATACTCGATGCCCAGGATGTTGTTCGTTTCACGCACGAACTGGAAACAGCGTGCTTCTGTGAAACCAAAACGTAGAATTTATTGTCTACTATTCGGAACAGATGTAGAACAAGCACAATATACTCACTTTCTGCCGGATTTGGACAGTAGCAAAGACACAGATTTTCCTCCGGCACAAAGTTGGCCGTACAGTTGCAGTTGTTGCAGTACGATTTGCAGGACCAATCCTTGATGCCCGTTTCCAGCTCGTCTTCCAGCGTGAGCTCGTATGCGTTGACCGTGGTTGGAAGTGCAAGAGCTAGGAGCCCTAACACCGCCACCAGTGATGTGACAATCCGTTGACGCATGGTCGTGGTGGTTTTAATGTTGCGGTTTGATGTTCTGTCGGTGCTAGCGGTGAACTAAGAGTTCTCGGTCGGCATCGTGCTGGGGGATGATTTATATTATAGCTAGCGCCATGCGGTGCTTGATGCTGTTCTGGGTTCTCAGGTCCGTTTTGCTGACGATGCCTAGGTAGAATTGAGTGTCAGCCAGAAACAACAAAAAACAAACATAAAGGCGGGCGCCATCTTATGTTTATGGTAGTGTTTTGGGAAAGCAAAAGTTCCCTTGGAAAGCAAAAGTTCTCTGGGTGCCACCATCGCGGAAGTCACCGGTTGGGATCACCTTTGAACGAAGTTCTAATAAAGACGAGGTAGATTGAGTGACGCGCGTACATTTGTAGGGGGTCTGCTTTTCACATCGCAAGTCATACTACACGAGGGATCATGGCGTTCAATCATTCGGGGATTATCTTGCTGTACTGCGTTATCATCTTCGTGTTGGACGAGTTCGTGGAGGCTCGGACGATTGTTGATTCGGATCGATCGATATTTCACCAACCGCTGGATGGTCTTCAACTTTACGGAAATCAGTTCGTCCGAGGTGTGCCGTGTGAGGCCGCCTGTGAGCATTGTGGCTGTAAAGGAATATACCTTGGCGAAAAATGCATTTGTTCCTGCTGCACTGACGACAAGGAAAGTAAGTACTAATAGCTGCTTAAATCAGGAGATAAATATGGAAGATTTATTAACGTTTCTATGTGTCATATAGCAACGAATTGTTTGTCGGCAATAAGGAAAAATGAGCTGAAAGCTGGCATTGACAACGATATTCTGATACTGACGCGTACCGGAGGCAGATTCGCTCGGGACATTCGGCAAGTGGCTGCACTGAGGGCTCGCATGGGTCGAGGAGCATCTGCTGCGTGGAATACGAAGCGTAATGTATTTCGAACGCGAATTTCAAAAGACAGCAAAGTAAATAAATATGAGCAGTGATATATTGAAACATTTTGCTATTTTGTTTATCTTAATTTAGTGAATTTTTTAGTCAATTTATTATTTTACTTATTAATTAGGCTAGTATTCATTCGTTTAATACCCAGCTGGCTTAAGATTTTATAATCATAGTCGATTCTTGGCTTGCCGAAAGACTGACTATTCGCTTAGCTTACTTTTGGAAGTAAACTTCCATCAGTTTGAACCATAGACCGTCCGTTTGAAACCGTAACCGTAACAAGTGGTAAATTGTAATGGCATTTGGAATAAAATGTCACATTAATCGATCTAATGTAGATTGAAATCTAATAAGTGTTTTTATACTACTATATTTTAAGTAATATTCCAATTGATGTGTTTGTTTTTATTTCTTTTCGTTAACCATTATGATGATTTAACAAAACTCGCCATTGTTTTTTAATATTATTATCACTTATAAGTCTACTTTATTCTTTACTTTTCTACATTTTATATTCATTTACATTTACATTATATAAGCCCGAGAGTTTTTCAAGCCTTTGTTTTGTTTCAAATTTGAACTATTTCTTAAAACTTTTAATCTTAATTTTCAATTTTGTAGTTACACAAAGAATAATGTAATACATTTCACAGAAAGTCTTTAACAACTGTTGTGCGTGTTAAGACAGTAAGGTTCTATTACCTTATCAACTTTGCTGGATAATTCTGCATCAATGCGTGACTTTCCACCACGATGTAAACACCCACCCGACGGAATGTGGCGTTCATTTTTCATTCGCTATGTTTATTTGTCTTGTTTGACGAAAACAGAAGCTTTCAGTGAGCTTTCAGTGAGCGCCACATTGTTTACCGACGCAGACACACTCACACTTTGGGATGGTGGCGGCGCCCTAGACTCAAGCGGACCGTTCCGAAATGCAGTGGTCAGCGCATGCCAGACGGCTAACGCTGACGCAGCTGACCGCATGAGCGCGGCGCCAAGAAACATTCCTTCCAAAACATGGGACAAGGCCGAAGATGAGGTGCAGTAATTGGATCTGGTCGCAATGGTGCGCAACGCACCGATTCTCGTTAAATACGGGCGGCCGAGCATACGGGCTTATCAGAACCGTGCCATGAAGTTCCGAAATATGGCCGGCGCGTTTGTCTTTTGGTGTCTTTTGGTGGGTTGCCTGCTTCTGGCAGGGCAGGGTTGTCTGGGTGTCAGTGCGGACGACAGTATGGTGGTGGGTGAGTTTATGGAGCTGAGCGAGTATGGTTCGTTTAGTCCGGAGGAGCTTTGCCAGAGTCTGTGTGGGGAGTGTAGCTGCCGAGGGACGTTGGTGCGCGAGAACTTGTGCCAGTGTAGCTGTGATTTTGCGCCAGATAGTGCAGGAGGTAAGCTTTGCGACTTGTAAACAACCAAGTTTGCAAAAAAATTCTATATTATATTGTTGTGTCAAATCTACGATGCTGTAGGACAAAACTGTACTACGCAAGTGCGACGGCTATGCGAACAGATGGACGTCCAATGTGACTTTAATGGTCCGGAGGAAGACTACGTTCGTGAACCACGTGGATGTCATTCGATGTCGTGCTACGAGAAACATCACGAACGGCTATGCGAACAGATGGACGTCCAATGTGACTTTAATGGTCCGGAGGAAGACTACGTTCGTGAACCACGTGGATGTCATTCGATGTCGTGCTACGAGAAACATCACGAGCACGACGCAGGAGAGTATGGTGGATACCATGATGGTGAAGGGTACGGATATGATGATGAGGGACACGGACACGGAGCAAAACAGCTGATCTGCTGCAAGGACAAAAAGGAGCACAAGCACAAGGAGAAGAAACATAAGTTCAAAAAGCACAAAAAGCTCCACGACAAACATATGAAATTTCACGTTGTGATTGTAAGTTTAGATTTCTTTATTTACTTTTTCAGCAGCTCCCATTAAACTTGCTTTTGGTTTTCTGTTTTAGAAAGGGAAAATTCCCGAACCATCCTGTCACGAGGGCCACGAAGGTGAAGGACACTATGGAGGTTACGATGAGCATGAAGGATACCGTGCGGCAAAGCCCGATAAACTTCCAACAAATCCTGCTCACGCACCGATGGATGTAACGGTGTGGACGAACCGTCAAAAGCTTGCCAAAAAGCATCCCTTCCGAAGACCTTTCCATCAGCATCATCATCAACCACCGCCACCACCACACTATGCCCCAGCTTATCCTCCTCCACCGTACCCAGCAGAACCAAGAGGGAAATCGGCTGCACCTCCTTCTTCGGGGCCAAGACCCGAGCCAATGCCAGAACCAATGCATCCTCCAGAGGATGATCATCCACTACCACCTCCACAGAAACCATCTGCACCTCCACCTCCTCCACCACCACCACCACAACCGGAATCGCCACCAGTGACGTCCTTCCCGGAACGTCCTTTAACTCCTCCACCGAATCTGTACGATGGAGCCCCGGTTGGACCGAAGAAGCCACCGCAGGAACCTCCTAAGATTCACAAATTTTCACCACCATCTCCACCTCCACCACCACCACCCTCCCACTTTTCACGTCCTTCTCGACCCATGGTTACCGTAGATCCTCCTACGAGACGCATCGAATCATCAAGAAGCTTCTCCAAACCGAGCAGCTACTCAAGCTGTGACTTTGACAGCTATGATCTCAACTACTACTATCCTCCACCGAGCTATCATGTACCAGCACCGCCACCACCACCACCTCCTGCACCACCATCATCCTACCGTTCGTACTCCTCTTCCTCATACGATCCATCCTATCCGTCCGATCACTATCACCCTCATGCACACGAATACGAACACTCGAAACATTATTCCGCTTACGATGAGCCTGTTGAGTATAGTACCTATGATGACAGTCCCGGTGACAGTCGGGAATACTACCCCGACGGACACGGTGTGCATCCGCTGTCCGACAACGAGATAGAGGATTGGCCAGAATTCCCACCTCGTTCGCCGTCTGACATCTTCATCTACAATCAGATCGTTTCGCGTCAGATTATCGAGGCCGACACCGCCCGACGGTACATGGCCAAACCGTTCCAGCCAACACCACGTCCTCTGCGGGATGAATTTGAACCACCGACGGCAGAGGTTGGCCCGGTACTGTACGAATCGTTCGGTGAGCCGGAAAAGAATTATGAGATGTATCCCGCACCAACACCACCACCGGATGCATTCATCCCACCGGTGCCACCACCTGCCATACCGGTCGAATTTCCGGAGCCGGAGCACGAACCGGCCATGTTTACACAGAACTCGGAAGAAGCGCTCTATCCACAGCCGACTCCACCGCCACACTATTTGCTGGCGAAAGAAAGCGGTAGCATGAGCTCGTTCGGGTTCGAGGAGTACCAACATGAGCGCCCATCTCACTGGGAACCGTCAGGGCCGTCGGGGTACGGTCGAAGTGCTGCCGGACCGAGTCACTATCGGGCAGCATCTAGTCGTAGCAGTTCGCACCATAGTAGGAGATATTACTGAGAAGACTGTTTAGGTTAATGCTGGTAGAAATAGTTTAATGTTGTGTAGACTTAAGAAATTGATGAGTCGTAATATAAATCATGGAAATGTCGTAAACAGATTTTGTGCTTTTCTCCTTTTTTAATTATTTTTATGTTTAGTTTATCATAAATCCTAATGTCACAGCTAACGAGGTTGGATTTAACATCAACTCAAAGGTTGTTTTACTCACGTTTTTGGAAACAGTTTGAGTAGTGATTGGCTAGGTCTAAACGCATGGAGATGTTTTTCTTTGTCACGGATCAATTTTTAGTCAAGAGTATGTCTAGCAGAATTGCGTCCTAAACGTTGGTGAATCGAGTTCTCCAAACCAAATACCTATTGAGAACTATTGAGTCGTCTAAGCCTTCACGCAATTGCTGAACCAAACATGTCCTTGTAATTGGAATGAATCAGTATGAAGCGAATCATAACGCAATTTTGGACCAGTGACATGAATCCAAGAGGCGAGTCCTTAATTCGAAATTCAAAAAGTGTGAAGATGCAAACGTTCTTATTCTTACGTGAGGTTTTCTTCTATCAGACCGTATCAGGGCAGTACTCCATCTCGGAATTTCACAGTAAGTCATCCTTGAGTTGAGGCATTTGGAGGACATCTATACTTTATGAGCTCTTCTTCCGTTCCACAGCCACAGTAGTACTTTATTAATCGCCTTTTCTATCGGAAGCACTCAATGAAAAACTCTCTCTATACTAGTAAATGATTTATTCATCAAAAAAGTACATTTAACATATTTTTTTACATTAAAAATAAAGTATTGTCGCAGCTGATCTCCTCTTCAACTCTGCTTCTCCTTCTCTCTCTCTCTCGATCTCGTCCACACGAAACGGAAACTACGACACCCGGTATCGGTGTGTTGTCAGATTGTGCAACAATTTAGCAACCGATCAAACGTTTGCTCCATCAAATTCTACTGGTGGTTATGTCTGCTCTGCCTGTGTTTGCACACTGTTACCAGCCAGCCGGGAAAAAAAACAAGTCTAAAGATGACGTCTTTCCGTTTCGTGTTGCGATGAGTTATGGTCGTCTCCGTTTCGCATTTTCGTTTTTAGCTACACGCTTGTGTAGCACGTTGCTTTAGTCTGCCCGATGCAGCCTTACTTGCCGGAGTAATGGAGTCATCTTCTCATAAACAGAAAATGAGCTAAATCTGTTTTAGCTTAAACAGTTCCTGCTTTTCTTCCTCTTTTCCGTTCCGTCATCTTTTCACGCTGGTTTCGTTGTTTATGAGTGTTTCAGGTTTTTGTTGCATTATTTTGATGATAGTTTTGTTCTGTTCCTCTTGTTTCTTCCCCTTTTTTGTCCGATTCATTCACAAATGTTTGCTGTTTGTTTGTTGTTTTATTGCTTGTTTTTGTTTGTGTGCTCTCGTTGTTATTAAGGCGCTTTTCCGTTCATTTCTTTTTCCATTCTTCTCTTTCGTATTCCTTTCCATCCCAATCACCTTTCCCCGTCCTATTCCATTCACACTTTCCCCGAGCGCTGGCGTAGCATTCGCTGGCTCCATGTTTTGTTTTCTTTATATACACTTAATTATCACAGTTTTTATACATCTATCAAAAACGACATTTACAGATATTACTGGTGTTAAAAAGAAACAAAAAACAAGCAAACAAACATCGGAGTTGTTGTCAATCTATCAGTTGTTGTGATGTGCCAATTTGCTGTAGCTCACGATCGCAGTAAAAAGTGTGTATAAAATAAATGTGATTTCATTTTCCGGTTTGATTTAGCTAACCAGCTGTAACTGACTTTTTGCAAAACTGTTGGCGTCTCCTGCCTACTGGTTCGATCTTCAGCCGCGTTCGCTGACGTTTTAAGCTTTATCTCTTTTTTCATAAATAGCATCGTTTTTAAATGTTTAGAACAAGAGCAAAGTTAAGAATAGAGAGGGCCTCAAACATACTCATCAAATCCCTTTGCCGGTTTCAAGGTCTTTGTCTCGCAAGACTAAACCGCCAACCGGGGGCTTGTTGCTGTAGCAAGAAGGAATACGGGTTTATATAAATAAATGATGCATGTCTGTCTTTCTTTTGTTTTTGCGCACAAGGGTACGTAGTCGGTAGTTTAAGAGTCAACGATAAAAGGGTAGACCTTAACACGTCTCCCAACAACGATTCGTCGAGTGTCGTGTTGTTGGACATCTGCATCTGTTTAAATCTTTGTGTCATAGTGTTAAGAAAAAAGGGACGTGTGGCATACGATATAATATATTTACAAACTCAGTGACTCCAAAGCATCGCGAGTCACTTTCTGCGCCATGTTTCGTGGGGCGAAAACGAACAAGTAGCACACTGGGCAGTGTACAGGGCAGTGTAAGAGTATTTGTTTTGTGTTTAATCAATATTAATACGCTAAACGAAACGGCAGTAAGAATGGATCAGAAACACGGGAAACAGGGCGCGTGTAG
>KZ061933.1:264205-275177 GCA_002091835.1 Anopheles maculatus | reverse complement strand
GTGGTCGAATAAACGGTACGATGGTGCTCGAGTGTGGTTGATTGCCAACAAAAACCGGACCGAATGTGTGTGTGTGTGTGTCGACGAAGAAGCGTTCCGACGTCACCGTCGTACTGCAGCAATCCTCGTGGACAGGTTGTCGCCAGCTCGGAAGGAGCCCAACTCCGTTTCTTGTGTCGTGTGTTTGGCGAAGAAGAGCAATTGAAGGGGTTAGGAGGGCGATATTTAGCCATTCTGCTAAGGAATGAAAACGCACGGCGCTGGGGAGGGTCGGTCGTTTTAGGGACAGCATCTCCAGTGCACTCCAACCAAGCGCACCGTAAGCGCAGTGTGTGCGCGAGCTTCGATTGGAATTATACAGGCAAATCATACCATTCCGGAGGGTAGCGAGTGCGACATTCCCCAAAGCCGGCCACTGCTACAGTTTGTCCCCCAAAAGCACGTGGTATTCGTTCGTGTGCGTGTGTGTGATGTTGACGACGAGAACCGAAAATGAGACAACAGAAATGAAGTGAAACGGAAAAAACATATTGTTAGTGGAATTAAGGCACAGAAGAAACAAAATCATGTAAATGTTGTCGAATAAAATTACATAAAATGTAAATAAAACCCATCCACACTGTGTCCGGCCTTGGTGTTGATGGTATTGATGCCCCGGGTTTGGGGACATTGTCCGAGTGGGGAAAAGTATTGGGAAAATGGAAAATAAATTCATAAACGGAATTGATATCCTCGCACAGGAGAGACAACAAAGCAACCCATCGAAGACGGTACTGGGACGGACATAGCGTTAAACGACGCACACCAGCAGTAGCAGCATCAATCCGCGTTTCTCCCATCCTTTTACGTGCTGCCACGTGCTATCCGAAGAAGACGATTCGAAAAAAAAGGATTGACAAGCGAGGCCTGCTTGGTTGGTTGCCTGGTTGGTCCGAGGGATTTTTTTTCTCGAGCGAGTCCTTACTATCACTCAGGCGACTTGATTATTATTTCAAAGTGGATCATTTTTATCGATTTCCTCGCGCCTTTTCTCACATCACACCGCACTTCCTTTCCGCGTGAGCCTTCTTTCTTTGTTTTCTCCACAATACACACACTCGTGTGTGCGCTGGTCCCTCTTCATCATTGTATGCACATTTTGGATGTGTGTGTTTTTTTTTTGTTTTTCCACCTCTTAGTCATCATAATGATCTCGCTCGTTTTTTTGCACTCTCCCATCGTCATCATCGTCCTTCGGAATGGGTCAGCCTGATTTCATCCCCGTACACTATGTGTATAATCGTAGTGGATTTCCCAACAACAACAACAACAACAGCAGTTCAATCACACACCAACAAGAGACGGTCGGTGCACACACATACCGATGAGGACGGATTTGAATTCTCCCTTCTCCCACTGTTTCCCGCTATCGCCCTTTCCCGAACCATACCTTGATCGAAAGGATGACGAAGGATATCCATTCATTTTACTGTACATTTTCCTCGCTGTAGCAGCCCGCACGCTGTCCACGCTGCTCCTTCACACCGCCACACAAGGAAGCTGGTCTCGTTCACTTATTCAGATGATGTTATTTATTTCGTTTACTCCACGCACACTGTTTCGTACCAACTTGTCCTTCTCCTTGTGTGAGGCACAAACAATCACACACAGGACGAACGGCGCGAGATGACGACGATGTTGCGCTGATTGTTGCTGCTGCACTACACACAACAACGAGGATGAGACAAGTCGCTCTCGCAAATTAAATAGGCCTTTCCAGAATGTATGCTGCCAGTGTGTATGTTTCAACGCGGGCACACTGATAACAAACGGAACACCACACAGCCACTAGCCGCCACACTAATGATAGACCACAATGTAAGAGTAAGTAAGAAGGATGGAAGGAACGAAAAATACACACTACACACAGGAAAATCGAACCGCGCGAGTGGTATTGGGCGCGCGCGAGAAGACTCTTTTCAACCACGTACTTCTGCTACGCTTCTGTGGCGCTGTGTGCACTAATCGTCGACGTACAGAGATGTGTGTTTTTTGCCACCCTACCAAATGCACGGTTTGCTTCGATGATGTTCTTTCCGATTCTCTGCTGGGTCTATATATGCGAGACCAGTGGGATTTTCTTTCTTTCCTCTATGAAACGAAGCACACACACACACACACACGCACTTGCTCACACTGCTGCCAACGTTTTTCACACTAGATTGTGTGTGTCACGGAGCGAGAACTTTTCCGAGGCCTACTAATGATGCTGTTTTTCCAAAGTAAATTGCTTTCATTTGGGAAGTGGAACAAAAACGTAAAACAGTGTATCCTCCGACACCGAGGAGGACCTTACCAGCACGCAAACGAGCACCGAAATGGGTAGGATTGCAGGTAAAATGCACGAAATTGATAAGCTTTTGCGTTGAAATCAAGAATGCAATTCTCACACTGCTGCCAACGTTTTTCACACTAGATTGTGTGTGTCACGGAGCGAGAACTTTTCCGAGGCCTACTAATGATGCTGTTTTTCCAAAGTAAATTGCTTTCATTTGGGAAGTGGAACAAAAACGTAAAACAGTGTATCCTCCGACACCGAGGAGGACCTCACTAGCACGCAAACGAGCACCGAAATGGGTAGGATTGCAGATAAAATGCACGAAATTGATAAGCTTTTGCGTTGAAATCAAGAATGCAATTCTCTAGCCACTGACACAATGCATATCACACGATGGCCAGCCTATCGATGCTGGTGCCTCTTTCTATGTGTTCACTTTAGCTGTCACCTGCTCGTAGCGTATCTCACACACAGCAAAAAAAAACACACACAATCAGGAAGACAATTTTACTGCAGGAGCCCACGAATTTCTGGGGGTTTTAAGCCTACAGCAAATACTAGGATTTGTGTTGAACGGTGCAAAAACGGAACTTTTCTAATGGTTCTCCACCACCGAACCTGCCTATCATCACATCCAGAAATCTTTTCGTTCTGCTGCTCCCATCGATGAGGGTTGGGGGGCAAATGCTTTTTTCTGTATCCGTTTCGTGTGATGTGTGTGTGCGCTTAGAACTGGTAGCAACACACAAAACTCGATTGAATCCTTCCTCTATGTGACGATGGCTACACGCACGTTATCAGTTAAGGAAAGAAAATGCACCACCGTTCGGTAGGAAAATGGTCAAAGTTCTGAAAATTCCTACAGTGATTCTTTTCACCCGACCACCACGATTCCTATCTTTTGCTCGTATGCTCCTGCTGCTGTCCCGTTTGCCTGCACAACTACCACGGCCATAAACACACACTAAACAACTCCACGGGTCACATTTGACAGCGACCGTGTACATACACACAGCGAATTCCACCAAGTGCCACGAATAATCCGATCAAGAGCAAGTGTTTTATTTTGTTTTAATAACATTTTTAACATCGCGAATAGATGCTAATCACCATAAACTACTTCTATATTACACTTTTAATATTTGTTAGTGTTAATTAAACGTAAAAATCAGACGAAACAGATAAAATGTTGTAAACAATGTTCGCCTTTCAACTCTGCTACATGAACGTATCTCCACGGATTAGCCAGCAACTACGAGCACTGTCATTCGCGCGAACAAAATCAAAACATTGATTTTCCCAGCACAGGTTTCGGACACAGTACTCGGCCACAACACCTAGGAAAACTGACCATAGTACGAAATCATCCGTGTATTTTCCGCCGAAAACATGTCCGGAGTTGTGCGACGCGATATTTCTCCTATGCTGCAGAGACTACGTTCCTTCCTGCTTGGTGTAAGTACTGTTAGAAAGGATTTCGCGGTTGCCTGCCGCTCTGTTTTGCAGGACATACAATTATGTAATAAATCTTCATCTGACGGGAATTGCTTGCTATTTGCAGCGAGAACATACAAATGCGCTCCGTTTTGAGGATGGGATTGCGGCCAGAACTCAACCACCACCGAATCTGCCCGATGGACCAGCGCACAAGTAACCGACACTTGCCCTCTGTGCGGCGCAAAAACATAACTAAATCTATTATCCACTTGCAGACTGTCGGCCAACCACTACGTGATCCGTGATGCTCGTCGCGAAGTTGCTCCACCAATCGACTTATCCACCCAGAAGCTATTGGCAGAAAAAGGGTAAATCATTTAAAGCTCATAGCTAGCTCACATGGTAAACCAAAAAATTGAATACTAAATCATATTTTGCAGATCGGCTGCGAGACTGCCAACACCCGGCAAGTCATATGGCTGGGACAAACACTAATCGTTTGGCCCTGTGCCCTGTGGTGAACAGTGAAAGTGTGAACTAGAGAAGTGTTAAATGTGTTTATGAAGTGCGTCGAATGCGAAGAAATAAAGATCCGTTTTCTTCGTCCCAGCAAGCGGTATTGAATCCAACGTTGTGAATTTGTTTAAAAATCGGATTTCTTTGTTGCTCACCACAAATCTGTACTCTGAAGGGTTTATTTACGCTTTATTATTGCCACAAAAATAGCTAGTGGATGTTATTACATGTTGCTGCATGTGCCTTCTCCACGCGCTTTAAATTCTCGGATACATTGTTAAAAGAAAACTTTAAACCTTTTTTGCGTACATACCACCAGGGGCGGTTTATCAAGTGTTTCTTATTTTTGTAACGTAATTTTTGATTTTCATATAAGAACTGCGTTTTGTTAGTAACTTTTTTTTATCTTATTTTTTTTTGTTGTTGTCTCCTATTGTAAACTGCCATTCTGGTTCCCGTTTTTGCGTAACCGTACACGATCACCAGACGATGTAGATAATTGCTTCCTTTCCAGTGTCCCATTCCAACGTTCTTTCTTTTGCCTTCATGTTACACTTCTTTTTTAAATTATATGCTACCTTTTCCGCATTTTTTGTATGTTTACCTGTAAGTGGTTTTTTTTAATGAGATTTAATATGAATTGTATCATTTTCCTGAATACGGTTACTATTGCTCTCTGGTTGGCTCTCTAGTCAAGTGGACGCTTACAATTTCGTACTGTTTGTTTTCTAATTTGTAGTTCATCAGCAGTTGCTGGTTCGCGTAATATCCTGTTCTACATAGGCAACTCCATCCCATATCTATCGATTTCCTTAAGCTAATTAGCACTCCGTAGGATATACTAGCATATGATGAAAGTGGAAAATGTGCAACGTTTTAAAAAATGCGGCATTTGTTAGGCTAGGTAAAAAAGGGAAAGACTCGACAGTATTGGGTCAGATACGTCGAATGGGTACCGTTAAAATATTACTTTTCCTGCAAGCACTTTTTGCTTGGATCTAAAAAACAAAAAACTTCTAGAAAGTTTAGACATTCTAGTAAAAACTGTTTCCTTTTTTGTCATTTTCGTAAACTAGCTCGGTAAAAAGCAAAAGTCAGTCATTCACCAGCACTCTCTGGTTTGCCTTAGCAGCAAGAAGAACGTTTGCTTCATCCTTCTTTTGCGCTTCTAACATGTTCAACATTTATCGTGCTTTTTTGTTTTACTCCATGAAATGGATATACTGGAAAGTGGATTAATAGGGGACTCAGATTGCCTACCACGTGCATTCGTCTACTAGCGGGGAGACACACGTGCTAGGAACGTACGAGTTTAATATGTCAGTACAAATGTCACAAACAGAATAGAATCGCGCGAGAATGCGAGCCTGGAAGCGCATAATTATATAGGATTCGCTTTATAAGTTGTGTGTATATAGCACGGTTTTCTTCGTCTTTAAACTACTAAACAATTTCTAAGCACAATAACAACAGGAAGCAAAACATGGACCACCGGTAAATGGCGAAAAAGATGATGTTGCGCGTGTATAGTCACGCTCCAGGAATGATGGACATTCTTCTCTCCGTGTTTCATTTGATCAAAGCCAACTTCACTCCCCCTTTTGAAGGACAAATTCCAAACAATCTTTAGTTTTTTTTTCTACCTCTGATATGGTTCTGAGCAAAGCAATAATTAAACAAAGCAATAGACGTTCGCCTTGTTTGCTTGCAACGTTTTCTACGGAATAGGAATCGGATTTTTAACGAACAAAAACCGGAATCAAACTTTGTTTTCACGCTATCAAACTGCGATCTCATTCACTGGCAGACAAATCACACTGTGTGGTTTAAACTGTGTTCAGTTGGGGTGGAAAATAGGCCTCTCTGACATACTGCTGCTGGATATGGCTCTATTCAGATGGTAGCACGACATCTGAACGTACGGGATACGCAACACACCGTCAATATAGGCCCGTGTTCGAACGAACCGGGGCCGGTATCTTCGATAGGCCCTTATCAAGGCGCCGTGGCGAAACGACGGACGCTAAATCGCGACAGTTTGACTGCGTACTGTCGGAAGCATTGGACAGTGTACTCGCACGCTTAGACAACGTGGACTGTGGTTTGGAGGGAGACGATCCTGTGCCGGAACCGGCAGCCAGTATCACCTTCGATCGGTCGAGATTCCCATTGGAGTGTACCCAGGCGGTGGTGAAATCGTTCACCAGCTCATCCGGGACACTGGTTTGCGACACAAGCCGCCTTACGCGTTCCACGATCTGTGTATCGTTTGTGCCAGAGTCGAGCGTGTCCTTAATTTGCTGCAACAACAGTGCCACCGCATCCGTGGAGCTCTTGCTCGGCGACGTGTTGGTGGAAGTGCAGGCCGAACCGGACGCTTTCGGCGTTCGATTCCGGCCGGTCATCGTCCGTTCCGCTGCCAGTGAGGCGCGCACGGGAGAGTTGCGTGTGAATGGTGCGGGCGCTGGAGCATTTGTTCCTTTCCCGGTTGCACTAAACGTTTGTGACGTTAGCGATGGTCGCTTTTTGTTTGATCGGCCGCTCCAAGTGTTCGTTTCCTTTGCCGATCCGGCGTCCGGGGTGTGCGTGTTCACGGTGGAACCGGCGAGTGCGGTCGGTTTGCGCGGGACCGATTTGGCGATGGATGTTTTGCGGAGCCCGGTCTGGTTACTCACCACCGCCAACTCGTCGGTAACCGTACCGCTGGCGGTGCTTTCGGCACTTTCCTTCCGTCGCGGTCCAACCGGGGACCGCGGAATGCGTGTACCGACACCGCCAGCACCAGCAGCAGCAGATGGAGCCACGCTGGCACGGTCCATAATGCGGTCGGAAAAGCCCGTCTTGCGCAAACCGGTCGCATTCGCAATGTCCACCGTAATTTCGTCATCGTTCACGTACACACCGTAGCTTTCGAAGGACCCGGAAGCAGGGCCGGTAGAGATGGCCCCGTCCGGGCAATCGATAAGTGAATCGTGCTGGGTGACATAGTGCCGAACGTCTGGCGAGGATCCGTTCGCTACTGCCAGTTCGTCCGAGATGGGCGTCAGATCTTCTCCATCGTTCGTTTTTGTGGAGCTTTCCTCCTCCGTCGGACTGGTCTGCGAGTCCGAAGTGGTCGTATCGAGATGCGCTAAAATCCGAAATACAAAAAAAAAAGAAATGGGTAAGTTTTTTACCAAATGAATCTTACAGTCAACATACCATTAGTATCTGCATCTTCACTCGAATGTTGACTGTTTCCAAAACCCTTGCGCAGACCACCAGCTCCTGCCACTGTGGTACCAGCAGTATGGCCACCCTGCACCAAACCCAAACTACGGTAACCCTCATCACTGATTTCGCTACCATTGTCGCTGACGCTCTCGTAACGATTCTTGTCATCTTCCGATGGCAAAGCGGTTGTCCCTGTAACTACCGGAGCAACAACCGGTGCCACCGGATCTTTATCACATTCAAAGTGTACTATACCACCGTTGCCTGCCGTACCGGTTGTTTTACGCTTGTTGGCAACACTGTTCTCCTGTATCCGGCGCGGACTCGGCGACACTGAACGTCGTGATGTTTTTAGCGGAGATCCTGGCGGTTGCAGTTTATCCTGTAAAAAAATGTGTAGTAGGTAGTGTATTAGCTACTGTGCAACAGTAGTGAAGGTTCACAAGACTCTTTACTCACCGCATTTTCCGTCGGTAAACGACGTGGCGCACTGGGGCTACGGCTGCGACTTCTGGCACGCGTTGGAGGTGACAATGTGTTGGTATTACTGTTGCTACCACCACCATTGATTGGCGATCCATTCTGGCTGGGAGTCGCGTTAGATTTCCACGGAGATCCGGAACTAAAGAACGAGAACAGAGAACCAAAAAGCACGTTGAAGAAAGGAGTGATACCGTTTCGAAGACTTTCCCACTACTTACCGATCGTAGTGAACCTGAGCTTTGTGAAGCTCGATTAGTTTTTTACCAAATGAATCTTACAGTCAACATACCATTAGTATCTGCATCTTCACTCGAATGTTGACTGTTTCCAAAACCCTTGCGCAGACCACCAGCTCCTGCCACTGTGGTACCAGCAGTATGGCCACCCTGCACCAAACCCAAACTACGGTAACCCTCATCACTGATTTCGCTACCATTGTCGCTGACGCTCTCGTAACGATTCTTGTCATCTTCCGATGGCAAAGCGGTTGTCCCTGTAACTACCGGAGCAACAACCGGTACCACCGGTTCTTTATCACATTCAAAGTGTACTATACCACCGTTGCCTGCCGTACCGGTTGTTTTACGCTTGTTGGCAACACTGTTCTCCTGTATCCGGCGCGGACTCGGCGACACTGAACGTCGTGATGTTTTTAGCGGAGATCCTGGCGGTTGCAGTTTATCCTGTAAAAAAATGTGTAGTAGGTAGTGTATTAGCTACTGTGCAACAGTAGTGAAGGTTCACAAGACTCTTTACTCACCGCATTTTCCGTCGGTAAACGACGTGGCGCACTGGGGCTACGGCTGCGACTTCTGGCACGCGTTGGAGGTGACAATGTGTTGGTATTACTGTTGCTACCACCACCATTGATCGGCGATCCATTCTGGCTGGGAGTCGCGTTCGATTTCCACGGAGATCCAGAACTAAAGAACGATAACAGAGAACCAAAAAGCACATTAAAGAATGGAGTGACACCGTTTCGAAGACTTTCCCACTACTTACCGATCGTAGTGAACCTGAGCTTTGTGCAGCTCGATTCCGTTCGCGTTGTTCGTTTTGGTGATGAGCCGTGCTGAGGCGGACGAACGATGCTGCGAACGACACCGGCACGGATCGTGCTTGTCCAGGTAGTGTGCAAGCGTATCCCAACCACCACCGACACGGACCATCACGTGTGAACGAAGAATCTACACCACCGCCGAAAGGGGAGAAGAAAAACAATTCCATAAATGATTAATGTTTTAATGCTTTGGTTGCCTTTTGGGTGGCACCCTGGCTATCGTAAACGTATCGTTACATTGTTGTGTTGTCCTCTCGCTAGAGCCTGCAGTTCAACGCGAAGGGAACGCTTTATGTAATCTGAAGGGTGCATTGCAGCGAAACCGAACTTTTTTTTGGTGTGTGCACTCGCCGGTTTCGCTTCCGGCAATATGATGCGCAGTCACGTTCACGCAATATTAACCCACATTCCATGCCTCTTGCACCCGTGTAGTATTGTTTTGTTTTGAGGGCAAGAAATAAAAGATTAAGTGTGCCGCTAAAATTCAAAAGCAATTTGGAGGACCTTGAGTGTTTTCGTATCAGTTTTAAACGGTACCGATTGGATTAGATTTTGGATAATTCATCAGTTAATCATTAATTGCGTAAGCATATGTCTAGAAGATTAGGCAGAGTTAACGCGGTAAAACCTAATACGATTATTAGGCCTTTGTTTAGAGCTGTTATCATGTTCCATTGCTTCACATATTATAATGATAAGATAAATTGATTGCTCAAAAATAATCTTCTATAAAAAAGGGGCTCGATGTGTGTAAAAATCATTACTACACAGACCGTGGCGTAGTTCCAGGACTTCACGAGACTGGACTATAAGAAGATAATGCGAGCACGACGGATAAATCGGTTGAACGCGCTTAGTCCAAATGACAATTTTTAATTAAGAGTATCCTATTATTAAATATCTCCTCAAATTAACAAAAACGAGGGTGGAAAAACATTAAAAACGATCGCTTAAAAAATCGAAGAATAAATGAGCCACATTTATTTAGAAGGAAATTAACTGGAAGGAATTTGGAATTAACTGTAAACACAACAATTCGGGCAAAATACTTTTTTCCATTGCATTAAGTAATGTCTTTCTAGTTTTTAATGCACATGGAGTAAGGTTTTGTAAAGTTTTCAAATCAATTTATTAAAAGCTTCGACATACTATCGCCCTTGATAAGGTAAGCTACAAATCAATGTGACGGGTGTGAACGAGGAAACCATAATAAAACTAATAAGTTAGCAATCGACCAACTTTTATCAGGAAAAGATAACGGCCCTAACAAGAAACCCTTGATATGGCAGCATGGGTGAGAAATATAGCAAACTGTTGTTATTCATCGGGTCGTGTTGCAAAAGCGGAAGCATAGTGATAATGAAATGAAGATAAAACTCGATACAACAGGAAGATAGCATTAGCTAGCGGGCCGGTAAGATAAACACACGAATAAAGGTGTCAAGGATAGCAGTTGTAAGACTGTTGGAAATGTTGGTACTACGGGCAAGACTTGAATGATTAATCATATTTTCGAAACTATAGTTTTATGGACCATTAACACTGTTTTCTTCAGCCATTCTGAAGGATAATTATCCAGTATGTCTTAAAAAGGTTAATACTGTTTTCAAATCCTATCCAAGAAAGGACGTTAATCTTCTGAACATTAAAAAAGGTTAGGATACAGGTACTCTGCACGGTTCCTGGAAGGAACTCAAGTTGCAGATGCAAGTGCATCAGAAAGGAATGCATAGTTCCCACAATTCTACAACAATTTCCAAGAATTCACATCAAGTTTTCCCTTGCTGGGACCTTCTCCGAGAAACAGAGAAACAAGTCGAAGTAAAACCGATAATCTCTGCACGCGTGTGTTCTTATAAGACGTCGATCGTTCGTTTGGTATGCCCGAAAAAGGGATCCGAATGCCGCGAACAGCACCACCGAACACTACGTAAAATGTAAGTTCA
>KZ061933.1:253867-264133 GCA_002091835.1 Anopheles maculatus | reverse complement strand
TTCCGGGCAGTTTCTGGACACTGCTGTTTGATCGTATCGCGTCGGACGTGTTTAAAGGGCGGCTACAACCGCGCACAACACGTTACACTTACCCGTACGAAAATGAGCACTTTGGTATCGCCGATTCTGTACTTGCCCTCCGAGACGCGCACCATCGGGAACTGGGACGGGCAGGTGCACTTTTCCACCAGATCACGAACCTGCGGGAAGCGGAGAAAGAGAGGTAGAAGAAAAAGGAAGTGATGCATAAATTAATGAGCTTTTGTTGGGGCGTCAATTGATTACGGCGTGCCGATGGGCGGGTGTGCAGTAGCATAATGGTGTGGTCGGTGGACATGTGATATTGTCAGAATGCATGATAAGAGCTTTAAGAGCGCTTAAGCTGAGCGACCGCTTTAACCTAGTGTTGGATGAAGCCGGTGGTCTAGAAGAACGATTGACCGTAGCTGCCTGTTGGCTGATGGTGGTATATCAACAGTGGCTTGGGAAGATTTGCCAATCGCTAACCAAATTTAAAGGGCCCGTTCTTAACCAGCCATTGTCAGACGCTGAGGCAACCGCAATTGCAAGCACCAGAGAGAGAGACCTGTTTGAGCAATATCCATACGGCAACAAAAGATCGCCACGGTCCAAGTTCGCCCACACGAATTCAAGTACACGGGCGGGTCCTCGTCCGTTAGGCTACTAACGTTGCGCCATTCTCACTCACTCACTCACGCTCGATCGATCGTTGCCAATGTCTAAACCGCCGCCCTAAGATCACAGTTTACGATCGCTGGCTGTGCTATGTGTCCGCTGTCGAGGTGCGGATACCGCGCGGCTGGACATCAGAACAGGGAGAATGAAGAAAGTGGCCAGGCTGGCGTGGTCCGGCCGGTGTGTTCAGATCATGGCGGCCGCAGATCGACAGATTTGTAATAATAATAATGCTAATGCCAATAATAATGGTCATCATCATCACCATCATCATAAGGGCAGTAGAGCCGCCGTATTGCGTGGCCTAAGCCCGGTTAAAGCCGTACACACAGAACCCTCGCAACCAGAATGTCGTAAGCGCGTGCGACTTACGGGCAAACCTCCGCGCACTCGGAAAAAACCGAACGAACCTGTTCCGATAGAGAAGTATGACCGGTGGACCTTTCCCTGGGCCTCTGGACACCATCCTATTCGCTACAAACCTACTGACCACCGTCCCCTGATCGGGAGGTAAACTCGCTGTTTGCCGGTTCTGTTGTTCTGTATACCTATAAAGAACCCATTTGCATACCCTCCGCAATTGTCCCAGAGCGATGTGCGAGAGGGTTGGAGAGCGGTTGCGATGAGGGGTACGTCTGCAGAAGGCGATGAGGGTGATGGTGATGGTGGTGACGGCGGGTGGATTATTAGCGAAAAACTATCTAGCGAACCACTTCCTACTCGTTTACTGTTTCTTGTTTCTTTTACCGTTTGGCACGAGCGACGAGCCTTTGGTCTGGACGCGCCGGATGGGCGTCTTTGATCGGTGGCGTGGCAAAGCCGGACCGACTCGGTGACAATTTGCTGTGTGCGCGCGTGCGCGAAATCCGCGGATAGGACGGTAAAATGGAAAGAACGGGGATACATAAGACAGACAGATTGTGGCGTGAAACAGCAAAATCTAATCCTACTGCGGGAGGAAAACAGTATAAAAATCACAAAATAAAGTAGAATCGCAGGAGGTTCATAGCTGCCGATTGGAAGACATGGATCGTATATCGATAATTGAGTGATCTTATGGCAGAACCGAAAAAAGAAGATCGTTTTGACGCAACGGAATTGACATGGACATAAAACGATAGCTTGACTACAGGAAGCCATTTTAAGGTTTGCAACATTTCGCACATCGTTGTGATCTTTATGCGAGCAGCTCAATCATGCCGGTTTGGTTCGTTAGTTCTGATGAGATAATAACCCAAGATAGAATCAGGCTTAACGCTTACTTCATACTGTTTCGATGGTGAGATGTCGTGTTTACCATGATATGTTGCTAACGGCCAAACAATGCTCAATATGAAGTACAAAACAAAACACGCCGACACGGTAATCATGCCGTTGAAAATGAAGATGTTGCGTGTGTTTTATGAATGTTTATTTTGACATGCAGTCGAAAATTCAAAAAGTACTCGGCGGGAAAACACAAACATGATCAATCCAGTGAACACAAAAAACGTGCGTTTTCTCTCGGTAGAAATACACAATAAAAAAAACGACGATCACATCGCGATCGATTCGAGTGGTCCCCGCACACATTTGTTCTTCAATTGTTTGAAGCCCTACAACACGGTATTGTTTGCCAACAACAAACCACCAATTGGCGTGTTTCGGGTGGAATAGTTAGTTCAACCTCTCGAAAAAGCAGGAAGGCTACCAACGAAGCACCACAAATAGGCACAACACTCTACACTTCGGTGTGGCGGCTGTCAACCCGGGACATGCGTTGCTCGTGTCACAAACCAACAACTACCACCACTCTGTTGGTTTGGTGAGTGATTTCACTAGCCTCCAGCTCTTTCCATCACACTCGTCCCGGCAAGGTCGCCCGAAACGGGCCCCAACGAACCTTACGACGGTTGCATCACTATCATGATCATGGTGGCAAAAGTCACAAGAAACACTCCAACACTCTAGCAATCGTTGCTGGGTGGCATTGCCGACAATCGGTTACCCCAGGGAGTAATGTTGTATGGTAATTGTCGAATTAATTGTGTCCACATTCGGTGGCATTTAGCTGCCGGGTTTTGTCACCTGTGCCAAGATTTGAGGTGCACAAAGAAAACTTGCGAAGAATGGCACAAGAGATCGAGCAAGGCATTACTAAGCTACTGTCGGGACGGATCTTTCACAACAGAGGATGATACTGATGACACATTGACTTGTTCATGGTTCAATGGGATCCTTACATACGGTGGTGTGCTTACTGAACCGCATGGAGGTCTCCGTTGTTTGTTTATTACATACTCCGTATGACTTCACTCCGTACACGCAGCGCACAGAAAGCCCGATTCGCTTGTCGTTCAAAGGGTATACGGGGATTCATAATCCGAACAGCCGAATGTCACATGCACCGCTCTTCCGGGCAGTTTCTGGACACTGCTGTTTGATCGTATCGCGTCGGACGTGTTTAAAGGGCGGCTACAACCGCGCACAACACGTTACACTTACCCGTACGAAAATGAGCACTTTGGTATCGCCGATTCTGTACTTGCCCTCCGAGACGCGCACCATCGGGAACTGGGACGGGCAGGTGCACTTTTCCACCAGATCACGAACCTGCGGGAAGCGGAGAAAGAGAGGTAGAAGAAAAAGGAAGTGATGCATAAATTAATGAGCTTTTGTTGGGGCGTCAATTGATTACGGCGTGCCGATGGGCGGGTGTGCAGTAGCATAATGGTGTGGTCGGTGGACATGTGATATTGTCAGAATGCATGATAAGAGCTTTAAGAGCGCTTAAGCTGAGCGACCGCTTTAACCTAGTGTTGGATGAAGCCGGTGGTCTAGAAGAACGATAGACCGTAGCTGCCTGTTGGCTGATGGTGGTATATCAACAGTGGCTTGGGGAGATTTGCCAATCGCTGACCAAATTTAAAGGGCCCGTTCTTAACCATCCGTTGTCAGACGCTGAGGCAACCGCAATTGCAAGCACCAGAGAGAGAGAGACCTGTTTGAGCAATATCCATACGGCAACAAAAGATCGCCACGGTCCAAGTTCGCCCACACGAATTCAAGTACACGGGCGGGTCCTCGTCCGTTAGGCTACTAACGTTGCGCCATTCTCACTCACTCACTCACGCTCGATCGATCGTTGCCAATGTCTAAACCGCCGCCCTAAGATCACAGTTTACGATCGCTGGCTGTGCTATGTGTCCGCTGTCGAGGTACGGATACCGCGCGGCTGGACATCAGAACAGGGAGAATGAAGAAAGTGGCCAGGCTGGCGTGGTCCGGCCGGTGTGTTCAGATCATGGCGGCCGCAGATCGACAGATTTGTAATAATAATAATGCTAATGCCAATAATAATGGTCATCATCATCACCATCATCATAAGGGCAGTAGAGCCGCCGTATTGCGTGGCCTAAGCCCGGTTAAAGCCGTACACACAGAACCCTCGCAACCAGAATGTCGTAAGCGCGTGCGACTTACGGGCAAACCTCCGCGCACTCGGAAAAAACCGAACGAACCTGTTCCGATAGAGAAGTATGACCGGTGGACCTTTCCCTGGGCCTCTGGACACCATCCTATTCGCTACAAACCTACTGACCACCGTCCCCTGATCGGGAGGTAAACTCGCTGTTTGCCGGTTCTGTTGTTCTGTATACCTATAAAGAACCCATTTGCATACCCTCCGCAATTGTCCCAGAGCGATGTGAGAGAGGGTTGGAGAGCGGTTGCGATGAGGGGTACGTCTGCAGAAGGCGATGAGGGTGATGGTGATGGTGGTGACGGCGGGTGGATTATTAGCGAAAAACTATCTAGCGAACCACTTCCTACTCGTTTACTGTTTCTTGTTTCTTTTACCGTTTGGCACGAGCGACGAGCCTTTGGTCTGGACGCGCCGGATGGGCGTCTTTGATCGGTGGCGTGGCAAAGCCGGACCGACTCGGTGACAATTTGCTGTGTGCGCGCGTGCGCGAAATCCGCGGATAGGACGGTAAAATGGAAAGAACGGGGATACATAAGACAGACAGATTGTGGCGTGAAACAGCAAAATCTAATCCTACAGCGGGAGGAAAACAGTATAAAAATCACAAAATAAAGTAGAATCGCAGGAGGTTCATAGCTGCCGATTGGAAGACATGGATCGTATATCGATAATTGAGTGATCTTATGGCAGAACCGAAAAAAGAAGATCGTTTTGACGCAACGGAATTGACATGGACATAAAACGATAGCTTGACTACAGGAAGCCATTTTAAGGTTTGCAACATTTCGCACATCGTTGTGATCTTTATGCGAGCAGCTCAATCATGCCGGTTTGGTTCGTTAGTTCTGATGAGATAATAACCCAAGATAGAATCAGGCTTAACGCTTACTTCATACTGTTTCGATGGTGAGATGTCGTGTTTACCATGATATGTTGCTAACGGCCAAACAATGCTCAATATGAAGTACAAAACAAAACACGCCGACACGGTAATCATGCCGTTGAAAATGAAGATGTTGCGTGTGTTTTATGAATGTTTATTTTGACATGCAGTCGAAAATTCAAAAAGTACTCGGCGGGAAAACACAAACATGATCAATCCAGTGAACACAAAAAACGTGCGTTTTCTCTCGGTAGAAATACACAATAAAAAAAACGACGATCACATCGCGATCGATTCGAGTGGTCCCCGCACACATTTGTTCTTCAATTGTTTGAAGCCCTACAACACGGTATTGTTTGCCAACAACAAACCACCAATTGGCGTGTTTCGGGTGGAATAGTTAGTTCAACCTCTCGAAAAAGCAGGAAGGCTACCAACGAAGCACCACAAATAGGCACAACACTCTACACTTCGGTGTGGCGGCTGTCAACCCGGGACATGCGTTGATCGTGTCACAAACCAACAACTACCACCACTCTGTTGGTTTGGTGAGTGATTTCACTAGCCTCCAGCTCTTTCCATCACACTCGTCCCGGCAAGGTCGCCCGAAACGGGCCCCAACGAACCTTACGACGGTTGCATCACTATCATGATCATGGTGGCAAAAGTCACAAGAAACACTCCAACACTCTAGCAATCGTTGCTGGGTGGCATTGCCGACAATCGGTTACCCCAGGGAGTAATGTTGTATGGTAATTGTCGAATTAATTGTGTCCACATTCGGTGGCATTTAGCTGCCGGGTTTTGTCACCTGTGCCAAGATTTGAGGTGCACAAAGAAAACTTGCGAAGAATGGCACAAGAGATCGAGCAAGGCATTACTAAGCTACTGTCGGGACGGATCTTTCACAACAGAGGATGATACTGATGACACATTGACTTGTTCATGGTTCAATGGGATCCTTACATACGGTGGTGTGCTTACTGAACCGCATGGAGGTCTCCGTTGTTTGTTTATTACATACTCCGTATGACTTCACTCCGTACACGCAGCGCACAGAAAGCCCGATTCGCTTGTCGTTCAAAGGGTATACGGGGATTCATAATCCGAACAGCCGAATGTCACATGCACCGAACGAAGGTTGTGTCTTAAAGTGTATGCATGGTATGCGACCCCATATGCACTCTTCCAACGTTTTCCTATCCTCACAGGAATGTTCAAGGACAAGTGTGGGACAAGTTTTTCTTTTCATCAGCATCGACCGCCGCTAAGATAAATTGAATTGACCCTGCGGTAGGGTTTAGGGTCGTCCGAAATGTCGCTTGAAGCGGATAAAGACGTTTCACTTTGTGTAAAGCTCCCATCCATCGTGTGGCTTAGTCCTAATATGACAGACTGTAAACCACCTTCACGTGGTGTGGACGTTTCTATTTTCATTAAACAATGTCTGGGATTTCGGAGGTCCTTTTACGCTTATGGCTTGCTTTTTAAGCAACGTGACGATCTAGAAACGGATAGAATGAAGAATTCTCGTCCACAAAAATGTAACTTACCATTTCGTCCAGGCTTTTCAAATCGTTCGTTACAATCTGTGGTTGTGGACCGTACATCAGCATTGGTGACTCCGCTTCGTGGTCCTCCTCCTCGCTGTCACTGTCGTAAAGCTCGGTTTCTGTGCCAGTAGATATGCCGGTTCCGGTACCACCGCTCTCACCTTCGGTCTGTGTTCCACAGCCAACGCCAGCGTTGGCCCGATTATCGGCCGCAATCTCCCGATCGATCTGACGCTCCATCTGTACCAGCATGGGAGCAAGCATTCCTGTGGAAGAAAAAAAGAAAGTAATTAATCTTACGGCAAAAAAGCGTTCCATCATTTTACCGCAAGCCGTGACCTACGGCAATACCTATGACATCATAATATCGACGTGCGTTTTTTTTTTCAGCCAAAAATATCGATTTTACATATTTTCTCGGGTGTTTTTCCCTAGACTTGCGGTCTGAGTCATCGCTGCTTCGCCGGCAATATTGACCCAGACGGGGTGGCGCATTGTCCATCCCATGTTGGTCCACGATAGGAAATGGAAAAATCACATAAACACACACACACACACAACTTACCGAACTTGGCACCACGTCGCGCAACTTCCAGCAGGCACAGGATGACGTGTTTTTCGTTCTTGCGCATTATCAAATCGTCCGTTTCGAAAAGTAAACACTCGAGAATCTGAAGGCTTTTCCTGTGGCACAAAGCAAACCAAAGAAAAAAAGGCAAAAGAAAATGGAAATGAAAAATCGAAATTATACATACACTCCTGGCATGGCATGAAGCTTTTGGCACGCAATCGTCTTTCCTATGCAGGCACCGATGCACAACAAGCCATGGCATGTGTCTTATTGCTGGATGCTATTTATACCGCTGACAGCAGTCGCTTTTCTGGGTCAGGATAATGCAAGTCGCCGAAGGTTTGGCTAAACTTTCGAGATGTTTGTCCTGCCATCCATCAGCAATCCATCGCATAACTACACTTACCGACACCATGTGATGAAATTTGAAACGTTGTCCCGAGCGAAGAAGGTGCCACTCTTGGCCGCGGCCAGAAAGTGCACATTGCCCATACTAAGGATCGGACCGGCCAGCCCGGATGTGATCGATTTCGTCATGGATTTGTTTCGTGCCATGCGGCGGGCGACGTACTGTTCGGCGGCCACTCGTACGTTGTTAGCATGCTGGTGTCCGTGTGCGGGTAGAGACGAGATTGGGAAAGAATATTAATCACCTGCGAATCGGCTGGACAAACTACTGGACTGTATGTATTGTAAACTCCATCACACCATCACGACAGTGGACAAATGTTGGTTCGATGGTATCTCTTTGTAATCGGTTTTCGCCAATCAATTAAAAACGCACACCCAACACACACTGTGAGTCAGTATAGAAAAAGTTTTATAGTTCCAGCACGGACTGATTTTATTTGGCAAATCACAAAAACCACAAACCACAGACACAACGAGACTGTAATCGCTTCGATCGACAATCTCGAACCGGTTCGGAATTCTTAACGATCCTCGTGGAGAAATGTCGACGTCCATTGACGAAACTATTTCGCTTTTCGTTCTCCCTATCGCAACAAATGGTTATTGAATATGCGTAATGGTAAGTAAATGACGTAAAAGTATTGGGAAGGAGGATTTTGACGTTATAACGATTGTAATCTGCGACATGTCGACGTCGAAGTGGGGTGAAAAGCATATAAAATCGTGGTTTCTTTTCGTTTATCTCTTACGTAGTGTATGAGTAATGGAGGCAACAACACTCTGATTTTCAGCAGAGAAGATATTCCCAAAATAAACATATTTGTTACTCTCGCCTTGCATGCTTCAAATTTCCCGATGAGTAAGTGTTAATATTTTAGCATGGTTTCGATATGATTAATTTTCTATGAAAAGAAAAAGATGAAAATAAGCATTGTCATGAGTATTCGAGATCAAATATATTCCATGGAAAGTGTAAAGCGGAGCGTCACATAAGTCGCATACACAGGGGCAGGGTTCTCATATGGTATAGAAGACCAGATTTAGTAAAGCTGACATGAAAAATGTTGGTTCTAGATGTATTCTTAAAAAATAACTTGTTATTTTTTGTGTGTTAAAATATCTTCTACTTTTTCGTTTTCTAGACTTAACAATTAGCTAAATTATTCTCATGGCTCATTAAATTTATTGATATCGCGTATTTGGAGAATCAATCCTCAGTACAGTCGCGGGAGCACGTTCGAATGAGTCTAGATATCCTGGTTCTGTCATGTACATGCTTAAAATATTGTACATCATTGCAAAAATAAAGCCAGTGCGCTCTTGTTGCGTTAAAATCTGAAGTTAATAAGATATCTTAAGATATTCAAGAACAAAAAGGTTGAAGCTTCTCCAGCAAGTTCGGGAAGGCACAAAACAATATCAGCCAGAGGTAAGATTTTTTTCTAAAACCTTCTCCTTGAATTTCGACTTCAATGGATTTTGCAGAAATAGTTATTTGGTAGACTGGATGCAACCTTTAAACACACTAACTTTTAAAAGTTTATCAATTCGCGTTATGGTTGTTTGTGTCCGCTCAAGATTTCCTTGTAAATTATTTCTGAGAATTGGCTTTCACAATACTTTACGTAGTCTTATTTAGTCTAACGTCAATTACGATGTGCGTTTTCCAATTAAATTCTTGAAGTAATTCTAACCAAACTTGGTCAGTAGAAAAAATATTCCAGACGAAATGATTATCCGAATGAGGATCAATCCTACACGAATGATGGTTTGTTGTACTTTGAACGAAATCTAAAACCTCAAGAATGGATTTATTTTATACATATTTTATGAGTTATTCTTAGAACATTCTTAAAATTCAAAATTCTCAGTATTAATCATTCATAGAATGCTGACAAAAATATGGCAACCCTATTTAAAGGAACAACCGTCCTAAACCTATCGACGCTCCACTAATAAAGCGATCAGAACGCGCCGGGTGGAGACACTATAGCTAATAAATATGGATGCGAGAACAAACCCCCCGGCACGAGAATCGATCGTAAAAGGATCGTTTTACGATATCTGACATATGTACTACGTATGACGAAGCGAACAAAGTCCACCGTGGTGCTCCCTTTGGAGGTGGGCGCCACGTTTAGGAGCCCCAAAACTCCAAAAGCGACACCAAATAGTAACCGTGAGGGGATGGATTTGATCGTTCGATTCCTCACATGACCGAAAGTGGATCAATATATTTTCGCTTTAATTTATGCGATCGGTTGTAGGTGAGGAGGGGCCCGTTCGAAAACTCGAAACGGATCGTGTACGTAACCGCTTCCATATTTATGTCGTTCTATACCTTAGATACCTTAGAAACGTCTGAACATGGGCTACACAGACGCCGGTTGGCGATAAGATATCATGCGCGCCAGCCCTTTTTCTACGCCCACTATGTGAGAAAAAAAAATCAATCCGGTCGCTTGTGTATGCGAATTTTCCATTTTCGTCCGTAGCTAGAGCACTCAAGATCCGTGCGCCCTTTATGGAGATGGACAAACCCTACGAGCTGTTGTAGGCTACCCTTTTCGCAGCGGGGAAACAACAGAACTTCGATGTGGAGGGTTTAGATTTGGGTTTGTGTGTTTATTACAACTGCAATTTCCTCGCCCCCGGAGTTGGATGCAACGGATTAAAAAAAAAAAGAGCG
>KZ061933.1:212444-253775 GCA_002091835.1 Anopheles maculatus | reverse complement strand
AGGAGCGTGGTGGTTCTTAACCACTAAAAGGGTATGGAAAAGGCGACTCCATTATCGCAATTATATGCTGGCTGCAACCGACGACACTAAGCTGGTCCGTGCGGTACACGTTGGTACGAGACGGCCGAAGCGGATAGATTGATGGTTGGTGCCTTCCCAAACAAGGAAGCGAACGAGTGTATGTTCCTTCGTGCGTCTGCTTCACCGCTTCCCGGCGCATATAGGGGTTGCAATTTACCATCGGAATTACGACCATGGTGACCTTGGCTTCGTTGCCTCCCGCAAACTCGGTCCCTGTGTGGCGCTTGCACTGACCCAGGCATGTCAAATAATCAATTATTGAAACAAAATACTTACGAGAATATCGCGACACACAAGGTTTGCGTTTCAAAACCTGGAGTACACACGAGGAACAATTTTAGGGCCAATTCTGTTAGAGTAGTCTAGTAACATTCAACACCAAACTCATCGATCTTTGACACCTCTGCCGCGTGTTAGAACCTCACATCAGAACCGTGACGCATCATGACAACCCCATTATGACCATCGCACCAAAGCAAATGAGAAAATTGATTTTTTGCTTTCTATTTCATGCGCAAAACGTGCAGGGCCAGTACAGCGACTTTGAGGCTTCATTTGCGAACCAAATTGATAGGAAAATAACGAGGTAAGGCACAAAAATAGCCAACACGAAGCCTCGGTACTTAAAACAGTGAGGAACACTAGAGTAAAGAACAAAACTGTTGCCCCAGCTATTACGGCATCACGACCAACAATACGTGAGCTTTCGGTCGTGGCGATCACTTCTTCCCCCGGTACGGTCGGGGTCAGAATGTTCCACTTCCACCCTACCAAGTACACGACTGCGTCTCTCTACGAACGGGTATCGCTTCATCTAACGGAGAGCAACAAAACGTCAATTGTCGACGTTCCAAGCGCTTGGACACCTACGCGGTTTGTTTGACAAACTCAGGCAGCGCTCTCTCTCTCGACCGCTTCAATTCTCCCACGGTGGTCCCACGGTTCCGTGTTGCAGCATCAACTGTCCAAATGCGCGTGTATGTGACAAGAGGACCAGCGGGTATCGACACGGATTCGACTTTTGACAATGGTTGGAGACACAGGCGCACCGAGAGGACCAACTGTTGCTATTGCGGTTGCACCCATTGCACGTGCCCACATGGTCAGGAAAGCAGAGCGGGTAAGCGAACGAAGGGGTCAAACACCATTGGCATCGCGTTACCGCGTTGGGTCGGTTTATGGAGATGAGATGCGACATAAAGGCGGTCATAATCACACGGTGCTTCGGTGCCGGTGCCGATGTCAAGATCATAGAAGACCTCCACTGCGGTGCTATTAGCACAGTGAAACAGTGAAGCTTTTTGGTCAAAGGTTTGCCCATTTCGGACCGGATCGTGCTGCGTTGCTGTTGTTATTAAACTGGCGACCAGAGGTTGGGGAGACGCGCTGATGGAGAGATCCTTCAATATTATGGGTTTTATCTTTTTTTTGAGCTTTGTTTCACTTCAATGTTTAATCTTCCTAAGCAGTGTCAACATACGGATGGGCGGTTGGCGTTATTTGCTGCTACGGTATGGAAGATGTGTCCAAGTGGCGCAAAAGGTGCGACACGGTTAGAACACAAATGAACAACAGAATCGTTTTAACGCAAACCACTTGGTGTTCGTGTGAGATCAAAGAATTGCGAAAAATCCCCTTATTAACGAAGGCTGGAATGGGGATGGTGTACAGCAGATTGGAAACTATTGAGCATCGTTTAGTAAGAGTATAGGAAAATTTGAATAACGTTCTGGCACGATTGCGCATATCTCAACCGATTGGAAGTGATCCGCCAAGTTTATCCTATAAATAACATCGTAAACATAACGATCAATCGAGTTTAAAAGGTTGTCTCTGCATTTTGGAGCTCGTTAAATCTTCTTCGTTTAACGATCTCTTAAAGAGATCGGTTCTAAAGCTTTGCATGCGTCCTTTTTTTTCTAATGTACCTTCTCGTGGAACTATCGAACCTTACGGATCGTTATGGATTTATTTCACATAAACTTTTAACGATCTTCTAATACTGGTGACGATTGTGTTGGAGTTAAGTTGGGTGTCTGGATACAGAAGTACATTAGTGGTTCATAAGAATGTCGTAAAACCTTCTTATGTGTACGACGAAATCGCTCCAAAGTTTTTTTGAAGCCTTCGATAGCTCAAAAATTTGAATAAAATTCAGATCAACTTCGCTTGAAGTTAATGTAGTTCAATCTTAAAGACACAAAGACATTGGGAAACCGGATAATCCGAGAGAACATAGTTGGAACCAATTCTTACTCTGAGTTGTGCGAAAGATCTCCGATTCAGCTGACAATGTTCAAGGTTTTCCTTTCAAACATTTCACTACGTCATGTGTTATTTTGTAGCTCCAATTTCTATCTCTGAAGATCATCTTCGACCACTTGAATGTTCATTGTCAAATGTCGACGGCCTTGAATGGAGCAAAAGCTTTTAAAGTCATTTCTACTAGACTCTTGACTTGACCACAATGCATGGATTAAGTGTCTGGCGTGTACGCTAAGCGGGTGCCTCCAAGTTATCTAATGAATGGAATCGGACTTATTCGAGAGCATTAAAATTCCTACAATTTTATTGTACTGAAGGCAATGGTGAACATGCACACACACAAACACACACCCAACCTTCAGGATCAGAATCAGCATGGCAGAGTCCTCGGTATACGTTGTTTTGTTGTGCTAAAAGTTCAAGGAACTCGAGGTTTGTGCGAAGCAATCACACCCATAAAACCGTGTGAGTGGGTGAACAGCAACAATATGGCAACCAAGCGACCTCGTTTGCCAAAACTGGCGTGCGGAGTTTGATTGATAAATGGACCACACGGAAGGTCCGACAAGGAAGAGTTAACCGATGTTTGGTACTGGTAAAACATGTAGTACGCATAGCATAGCTCGAGATTTGGTTAAACACCTTGAAAAAAAAAAACAATGTTAATACAAGTCTACCGACACGCGAAGAACCGAAATTGAAGTTAAAAATATATCGCACTCTCTGAATTCTTTGCAGCTAAATGCACATTGCATGCCTCGCGTAAATCCTTCCGATACTTAGACCCAATAAAGGAAGGCGTGCATCGTGATACTTCACAGCGTAGCCACCATCGTACAGCACACACACACACAGCGTACAGCTGCATTCCGTCCTACTAACTCTCCGTGATAAGCGATTATTTAAGCCATTTCCCGCCAGCCGATCGTGGCCCCATCGCAACCCACACCCGGGGCTCACATTGTCGGAGCTCATAAAGCGTTCAATTGCAGCCAATTCAAACCCCTTCTAAAAACTGCTCTACCATCCAACCGACAACCCAATTTATTCCACCCTTCGCAGGAACTAGCGCATTGGCCCTCTTTTCGGTTTGACGTTGTTGAGACGCTGAGAACGAGACGGGACGACCAACAACAATACGTGCCACGTATTGTTGTGGTACCCGCATTGCAGAGCTGTGGTCCGAGGACTGTGTGTTCTTGTGCGCGTGACGTGAGGTCTTTGGGTGCATATGGAAAGTGAAACCTCCCCTAGAACCCGCTGTTGCTGCACACACGCCCAGCATCCGTCGTTGCGAGCTGGTTCTGTGATTTGGATGGATCAGATCCGGGGCCTAGTAGTTGGCCTTTCAAAAGCAGCTGAACACTCCTGCCCAATAATGCTGGTGGCTTGTTTGTGTGCGTTGCTCTATGTTGGGCCAGTTGTTCTAAATAAATTTTCGTTCCCCATCACCATCGTCGTCGCCGTCGTCGTTATTCAACTCCGGAGGTAGCGCTGGTAATCCTTCCCTCGTGGCGATTGGTGGTGGCAAAGGAAGAAGGGTCCGGACGTGAGTTTAAAAACAAAATGAAACAACTTGCCATTAAATCCCGCGGCACCGGCAAGAGCATCAGAATGCAATGCTGCGCTTCTGCCCGGTATCAAACTAGACGATGGCGTGAAGACCCTCTCGCCAACGGTACGATTTCGGGGGACTATTTTTAGAGGGAGTTCCCAGCATAACTCCCAGCTACGTCGCTGGATGTGTGTCTCCTTCAACCATCAAACGCACCCCTAACGATGGTGACCATTCTTTCAATCGCGTCCGTCGTTCGATCGTAATGGCAAACCTACCATCTACCTACGATTCTACGCGATCCACACCAAAAAGGGACGTGCACCAATCGCATCAAAATCGGTACACTTCCGCATCCTCTTGACTGGCAGCAGCGGGTGGACCATCCGAACCGGGCCGGGTAGATTGCACCATGCTGCGTGCAATAATGGGATTCTATTTACGCCACGATCGTTCATCAACCGCAACCGAACGAACCACTTTCGCGGCTTGTTCTGCCCTTTACACTTTGCAGCGCAAGCACGCACTCGCGCGCACGGTGGTTCTAGTTCTGGTCCCGTCACCGTGACGACGTATTTAGAGCAGTACACCACATCCCATCCGCGGCCGCGACAATTCGGTAGTTTCTTCCCACCGAGCCGTCGATGACTTCCTATTTTCATGTTGTGCGTTTGATGTCTGTCGCTTCAGTGCATGATCTGTTTCTTTTTTCTCTTGCTTTTAGGCTATCACAGCATAGTGCGAAGAAGTTGCGGAAAACAACAACCACAGCCGCGCAGGATCGCAGCAACAAAAACAACAACGCAACGCAAAAAAAACGGAACGATTCCCGCCAAATAAGGAGCACACCGCGTGCGTGAGGAACGGTCGATCCAATCAACGCGCGTGGTGGCAGCAATAGAGAGAGCCCCAGCGTGATTCAACAGGTCGTCGTCGCCTAGCGGCAACGTGGTTATCATCGTACGCGCTCGGTTTTGTGTTGTGTGAGCACAGGTCGTCATCAGTTTGCAGATCATGGTCGCGCGGATGGTCCTCCCAGCGTGTGTTCGCCGAGTTCGCAACGCAGCCAGGCAGCAACGGGTTTCGAGTGGCAATTTCCTTATCCAGCATCGGCGTCGGTATGTTGCGGTGACCTTCTGTGTACAACCCCACAAGGCGACAAGGTCTCCCGAAGTGATATGCGGCGCCAGATCGCAACACCAGTACGTGGTGGCTCTTCCGGAGACACACACAAAGAGATCAACGTACCGGGCTCACGACAACAGCGGACGAAAACCTTGACGTGCGATTCTAATAAGGCTGCTGGCTGGTTGGGCTCGAGAAGCGAAAGAAAGGCGACAGAGTTCACCGGCACACGGAACAACACCGGAAGAGGTTTGAGAAACATTTTGGGAACTAAGCGCTTACCGATATGGGAAAACACTTACTGATAGTGGAGATTGTTTGCAACGCAAGTATCCCCCTCGAAATGAATCAACTCAAGTCTTAACGTTTGCAAGAGCGCTCCAAAAAGCTATCCATAATCTGATTCCCGACCGAACTGACACCTAAACGGGAAGTTGGTACCAAATGTCAATTTGTAGTATTTAAAGTCAACCCAACGCGTATTGTATATGGTAAAAACCAGTTTCCACCCAGAATTTAGCAGACAAATGCGAGGGCATACCGAGTCTTGCTGTCTCCGCGTCTCCCACAAGTCAGCAATTCTAGGCTCCCGACGAACCATGTCGCTCTGGCATGAAACTGGGGACAGAAAATTGGAACAATACTTTGCTACAAATCGTTCATGTGCTGCACGCGAGTGGGCGCAGATTTACGGAATGCGACGGAATGCGGTTGGGTCTTGGGAACACCGACTGAACCGCGTGAACCGTCCGTCTGGGACGTTTTGAGACGATTTGTTTTGAAGTGGGGCCGAGGCAACCCAACCTTCCCGCCGGTCCAGCTCCGTAGCCGAATCGTCTTCATGTTAATTGGTGTTAATGAGTGGCGGGCGCAGCAACAGCGCAGCAAATGCAGCATTTTAATTTAAGCAATCAGAACTCCAACAATCGACCGACACTCCACGAAGATTCCACGGTCCCCTTTTGCGTTGGTAACTAATGGTGAGACACAGAGGTTTTCGGAGCGGATTGTAAGCGGTGACAAATTCCAAAGCCGTTATCCGGTGCTTGGTTTGGTTGTGCGAAGGAGGAATGCATTCCATAATTGAGACGATTCAAAAACCCACCATCACCACTGACTCGGGCTGCCTGGGCCAATCGAGTTGCAGCCCGGTATAGTATACCGTGAAAGTATGCATATGAGCGAACTGGGCGGGGTGGACAATTAATTGATGCAAGGTTAGCGATCACATTAACACACGTAGGGTGGTGATCAATTGTTTTCTGCTGAATACGTACGTCCAAGAGTTTGGAATCGGAAAGTTCCCTCGTGTAGTATAAATATTTGGCCATGTATATTTTAATGATTTTTCATACAAGGGTCTTTTGTCATAGCGTATCTTGTTTTTTATGTACATACAAAATTTTACAGCATTATCAGTTTATTTAAACTAGCTATGGTCAATACGAACGAAGAACTCCTTTTGAAAATTAGTTAATACTGTCAGTCTTATCTCCTGGCGAAGAAATTGGATATCGTTCGATCCTTCGAGAATACCGGTCAGAGCCAATGCGACTCGTACAATAAATTCTTCTATTTATAAGAACCCGATAGTATCAAATGAAGGTCAGGTCCCGACCAATTGATAGTCTGTAAGACCTTAAAATGCTTAAATAGTTAAGGCAATCTTTGGGCATTGTGGTTTTATCATTGTAGATTTTGGTCCTGGAAGATCCTGGTCAAGATAAATTAGGTTATACCAAATTCTTTTGTCGAATCCGTACTCTAAACTTCAGCTGAACAAAAGTAGAGTAACTAAACGCCAAAAGTATAGCCACGACGATTAGCGTTGAGGTATCATTCAATTCCCAGGATTATCAAGGCATTTCTCAAGGTAATCTTAAAACCGATGAACTCCTCCTGTTATTCTTAGACTCAAACGAAGGTCCAATTGATTTTTGAGGCTTCAAAGGAACTGAAAGCTTGACATTTATTTATCTTTTTATTAAATGCGTGGCTTAGTTACCAGTTAAGTAACCATCCTAGAACGAGTGACATTTTTAGTGAAGAATGATTCTTAGACATTTAATTCGAGCATCGTTTTATTCATTTCAGTTCATTTAACACCATCAATAGTTAGTTTATTTACCTGAAAGCTAGCGTTAATTTTTAATTAAGCTAGGAATAAGAGAGCATCACCTGAGCACTGCTCTAAAATGTGTGATCATAACATTCCTCAGTTTGGATGTCCGATGATATTCAAATTAACTTTTAAGTGAAACCAAACAATAATTAACATTTTTTATTACGTCGCTGTAGTTATTAATTTGGTTTGCAGAAATTACCATAATACAACGGCGATCGAAACAAACAAGGACAGCCATGTTTCTTCACAAATATCAACAAGTCGTCCAAAAAGCAAACCGCCAAGGACTCAGTTCATCTGGATCCATCCTTAAACAGTGCCGACCCCGAGGATTATGTACATAAATTTTAAAATTTATTGCCCTCGCAGCTTCATAACGTTCGCCGCGATTGTAAAATTGGATTGAGGTTATGTAGAAAACCACTTCAACAGTTCTATAAATGTATGTGCAATGCAAATATAAAATTCGTCTCACAGTTTCTACCTATCCAATAGGGAACGCAATATTTGGTTCGCTATTTATTGCAGACTTTTGAACAGTTTAAGCATCGAACCAACTTTTGTACAGAGAACGCAATGTTTTCAATCAAAAATAAATCTACGTCTAAAGCTAAACCAAAACTTACCTTGCACAGTGCAACGCCCGTATCCAACCGGTCCATAAAGTTTTCCACATTGATGCGCAGGTCCGGATACATTGTGTTCAGCCATTCGGCTAAATCTTCCCGCATCGCGTATAGATACTCCTCGCTCGATTTGAACGGCCGGTATGGCCGAGATTCCAGCAGTACGGTATTCATTTTGATGAATGGGTTTTCTTTTTCGTTCGATAACTCGTTCGATCTTTCTCCACCGTTTCTATGATTAGCTGTTTAGTTGACTAGCTTATTGTCTATGGTTTAGCGCGTATGTCTTCCACACTTCTGGTTTATCTGCAGGTAGTCTAGGAAGTTTGTCGTGTTCTTTAGGCTTTCGGGAGCCTTCCACGTTCGTGTATCGATTGGATTTTCATCGAGAGAAAATCTGGAATGAAAGAAGATTGGAGCAAAAAGGAAAGTTAATTTAAGGCACTTAGAAACATTGTTAAAATAGGAGGAAGAACGCTAAAAAGCAATCATTTGCAAGCGGCAGCTAATCGAAACGTTAATTAGTCTTAATTAATTTTAACGAACAAGAAAGAGAAAGAGAAAGAAATGGAAAACAGGTGTACCGAAATGCTGAAGATACACCGTTTACAGCTCATATAAAGTGTGAACCTGAACTAAGCTAATGCTTCAAACACGCGTCTCTTTAACCTTAAGTTAACACCCCAAGAAGAACGAAGGCATTCAAAACAAATCAAACACAATCAAAGGGTAATGAAAATGAAAACTAATCAAAAAGGGAAAACGAATGCAAAGTGAAAACGAACACAACAACAACAAAACAAAGGGACCAAAAGCAACAGGAAAACAAATAACGAAGAAAACAGAGAAAAGTTATTCTAGAACGAAAGCCAAACTCTGGTAGGCCCAAAAACGACACCACAAAACCAAAGAAAGAAGCCACAAAACCAAATGCAGCAGAAGAAGAAGGCGCACACACACAACCACACAGACGGTACGATCCCCAAACGGAAGACAAAAATAAAAACGATGAACGGTGGGTAATGCGATAGCGCCGGTAGGTTAATTGGAAGTACGATGTTTAACGTGACCGCACCACTCTTCCCCACCGTACAACCCCGCTGTTTCCACTCTCCCTTTCTATCTGTCCAGCGGGCACGCTCGACGACTCGTGTGATCGTGAGGGCACATTACATGACCGTGGTGTGAATGGACAGAGGGATCTGGCTTCGTTTTTTCGATGTTTTGCCGGCATCTCGGATTTCGTGTCGGGTTTCGTGTTACGTTGCAGTGCCAGGTGAGATGAGAATGTAATACACCTCCACCAGCTGACTGATGAACATACCGGTTCAACATATGCACGTTGGCGCGGGTGAGCGAGAGCGTACAGGCAACAAATGATCCGCTAATAGAGGCATCGTCCGTACCTGCACCTCATCAAACAGAAAAAAGTCCACACGATTACCCTTCTTAAAAGATGTTAAATTGACCGAGATAATAAGATACTGCTCGAGGCATGGAATACAAGGGAAGCCACAACGTGCAATGCGTGATGCGAGGGACCGCGGGGAGTGACATAAAGCAAAACAAAAGCAGAGCAATCATTTTGGGGCCGTTGGGAAGCTGCTTTAAAACCTAATTTGTAGGGACCGATGTTTGCACCCGGAAAGACTGTGTCCCAGAATTCAAGTTCACCAAAGCCCATTTGTGTGGTTCGTGTTCGTGGTTATCTGTGGACAAGGTGACGCGTGCCGTGTTGGGAGAGCACGGCCATCGAACAGGTTCGTAAAATGCGATAATAAGCCGCCGGTAAAGGTGTACAATTAGTTTAAATAAATCGTTCGATAAGCATACGGAAAAAGGTCGTTTGCGGTAGGGATTTTTTTTGAGACAGGTTAATTAAATTAACTCCGACACAAACACATGACAAAATATGTCGTTCTTATTTGAATGAATTGCATGAAAGTATTCTCCAGTATAAATCACATTGCTAGATTGAGCTAATTAAAATTATAATATTGTTTTGATATATTATCTCACTATGCATTGAATTCTTGAATTGTATTCGCATAAGCGTCCTCATTGCTTGGGGTGTGTATTGAATATCTCAACCATATAGCATCTATTTATTAGACACTATTATAGACTTCTATGTTAATTATTACGAGTAAAATCAAGGCAAGGAATCCAGAAATTGAAAACCAAGATCTCTAGATGCTGTGTTGTTAAAAAATTAAAAAGGAGAAGTATCACAACTTTGAGCCTTAAACCTTCCACAATCTCGATTCATGAATTTCAGCTAAGTTTGGCCATGGTTGAAACAGGAAGGGATTCTTCGTAATATAGTATAAGGTGTAGCTCAATAATAAATAAAGTTTTATTTAGAAAATAATATAAGAGTATACCACAGATATGAAAGTCAAAAAGGTCTGAGAAGAAATTAAACTATAGTAGAGAGGATAAGAATCGAAGAGCGAAGGAGTGTAAATTTAGTCGGATGAGCAAGATAAAGACAGGGGCATCGATCAAAAGCCAAGATGTAATATAATCAAGAAATAGAGCGGAGAAAATGAGTGATCTCATTGGATTTTTAAGGTGATAAATCTAGTAAAGGATCTCTGCACTCGCCAATCAGCAACGATCCTAAGAAGCCTAGAACACCGAGCTGTACTCCAGCAATTACTATATAGTATTGATAACGATTCCAAGATCTCATAAAGGTCTACAAAGCTTTACATCTTCGAAGAGTGTAGACTAGCAACAGAAGATCTTCATCCATACATTTAGGTGGTACCAAACAGTATTCACAGTCGACAGTAGAACTACAAAGGATGTATAGATAACCTCCAACCTGTATTGTTTGACCTGTCCAACCTGTCACGGGGCGGCCCGGTGGTGTATCCGATAGCGGCGCCGGTCTTCACACGGCAGGACCGGGGTTCGAATCCCGGCGGACCGCCTCCCCGTACGCAGGACTGACTATCCAGCTACGGGTATAAATAAGTCACAGAAAGCTAGCAATTGCTAGCAGGCCAAGACCTACCGAGGTTGTAGTGCCAGAGAAGAAGAAGAAGTATTGTTTATTCTCAAAGGAAGATGATTACTTATAGATTACTTATCGTCCTATGATATCTTCTGCAGGAGATGTTTTATGGTGTAGCTTTTTATTAGTCTTCAATCAACCAATTTTCCTCTTGGGGTTGAATGTGTTATCTTAGATAAAATAATTTGCCACATAAACACTTGATTGCCGACAAAAATCAAATCGACAACTATATAAAAGTGACACCTTTACAAATGCAGCTCAAAACACGTGAATTGTTATTTAGCAATGTTTTTCCGCCAACAAATGTTATCGAGCTCCGGCGAAAACTGACTTTGATTTATTGCGGTTTTACCGCATCCAAATACAATGCGAGAGAAAATATTGCATAACATAACAACACATTGCCAAATTGATTCATTCGCTTTCTTTACCTATCCAGCCTTTGTCTAGCTTTAGAGGGTGTTTAACAAATCTGCCACCCAAAAAAACCTCTGTCCACCCCATTCATGCATTCCACAGGCAACCAAAGCAAAAGGAAAGACTTTTTAAAATTCGACAATTTTCAACCTCTTGACACAGTTCCCAGGGTGAATTTATTTACTTGACGCTTTCTGCGGTACGGTGCACGTTATTACGGAGTTTTACAACTTCACACTACTTAAAACACAAAAGCGTAATAAAAGAAAATAAAAATAATACGGCGTAGAGTGCGTGCTGCTGCTGCTGCTGCCAACCCCTTTTAATGTGCCAAAAAAAAAACTAAACTCTGTTGGCCGATTGAAGGAGGCTAGACAACACAAAAGATTGGCAAACGTTTGAAAATATGCGGAATTTTGTGAGACAGTGGTGTTTTTTTTTTCTTCTCCTGTTAGTTGACGCAAAAGATAAAGCATACCATTACGCGAACAATCCCATGATTGATGTCGAAGACCTTTTCCCCGTGCAAGAGAAACGGACCTCTAACAATGGTTCAGCCACCAGTTGAGAAGCTGACGAGGTGAGCACGAAGTTGAAGTTTCGCTACCAGGACTACTGCCGGGCGGAATCGTTACCTTCTGCTGTCCCCGTATCCCGCACATAAAGCGCCAGAGTATGCGATTATTCTTATTGCATCGAAATTTAAATGACGAAATAAGTAATAGCTTCAACTTTAGCTACCATCCGCACGCGTACGCCAACCGTATCCCCTATTCGCCGGCCACCCGAGCCAAATGCCAGACGCGCTGACGTGTCCGGGGCAAGCAGAATTTGCAACAGCAAAAAAAAAAACCAAAATCACTCGCATAAAATCGGGCATAAACCCCCGCACAAACATTGCACCGAAAAAGTGACCGCATTTCGGCATCGGGGTGCCCCAAGCTTGTACCCGCCGAAGCAGTTACAAACACTCGGAGGTGGTGTAGCGCATGAATGGGGTGGAGGTTGGCGAAACCTGGCGTGCTTAATGAGGGAGGCAGCGCGAAAGAGACGCTAGAAATGGGGTCACTCAACCTTCCAACCTTAGGTGGCGGGAATTTCATGTGCGTTTGCGTACGGGGGTGCTATGTTTTGACGGTTGCAATCGGCTGTGCGAGAGGTTGCGCTAATCTGCGGGCGCAACCGATATGACCGGCTGTCCACCGATGACTGTTTTGAGCGCCGTTATTGATCGGGCCTTCTTGTCGGAGCTAGCTAAATTGGTTGCAGCGGTGTCACACGACACAACCGCTTGATCAAGATGCCTGTTAGTGGACAGGGAGTTCGAAGTTCGTTAAATGTGAACAATCATCGGAGATCGGGGTGGATGCTTTCGATCAAGTTTGTTTATTTTATTAAAGTGAGAATGAAGTGCTAGGGGGTGTGTGTGTGTTTTGCAGTATTTTTTTCTGTAGATAGTTTAACAGAAAAACTACTCTTCAAGTGCAGTTTGGTTAATGTATTGCAAGACATTCATCTCAATTATCATTTTCAAACGAAAGACTCTCGAACGACGTTGCCAAATCACATGTAGAACAAACCGGTTCGAAGACTTCTTCTTCGGCTCTAGAACCTTTGACCTGTCATTGCTAGCTTTCGTAACTTAGTTTATTTGTAGCTTGATAGTCAGTCCTGTAATTAAGCTTTTTAGTTAGAGATATCCAACAATTGCCTAGTAAAATTTGTTTTTGTTTATAGGCTTCAATCTTCGCTGTCAAAGAGATCTTTTCAGTTGAAAGCGTAAACAACGTTAATGTTTAAAAGAAACAAAAACAATTATAAAACAATTTATTTCCATTATGCTGCGTCATATTAGTTTGAATTCTGGTTTTTTCTATAAACTGACAACAGCAATACCATGCGGAATGTTGAAGAGCATCGTCAAATGCTACGATGTCTGTCCCGTAAACTCAGATCGAGAAAACGATCGGATCGACCTTTTTTTTCATTTTCTCCCTTGTAGACTTTAATGTTACTGGTAAACATAACCGCGGGGCGGCCCAGTGGTGTATACGATAGCGGCGCCGGTCTTCACACGGCAGGACCGGGGTTCGAATCCCGGCGGACCGCCTCCCCTTACGCAGGACTGACTATCCAGCTACGGGTATAACTAAGTCACAGAGAGCTAGCAATTGCTAGCAGGCCAAGACCTACAGAGGTTGTAGTGCCAGAGAAGAAGAAGAAGAGGTAAACATAACTTTACATGCTAATTTTAATTTTTAGAACAAGTTTTAATTTCAATATCACCAAAAAGTGTAACTAAATTGAGAATGTTTTGCATCACAGAATACTCTAAACTATGTTCAAAAAAGGTTATATTATTCTTATATATAGAATGTTATAAAATTATAATAAAATCATCGATATTATATAGTTTTGTTCAATTAATATGCTTAAAACAATTACATCCTCATTTTTCCACACTATTCTAGAGAAACGGTGAGTTAAATTTTTCCAAATCTTTGAGCTGATGGAATAATTTTTATTTCCGGGATTCTATTTTGCCAAGGCAATCAAAGATATAACAGTTCTTGCGCTCTGTGCAGTCAAACGATTCGCTAAACAGGAGTATCATACGATCGATTTTTCGGTGTTAGAGAACTTTTCTCAAACACTCCAGTCTGACAATACGTACCCATTGTCACACGTTGCATCAATTCATGTTTGATCGATCGGTTTGTTTTTGTAGCATTGCAGCGTGCAGAAATACATATGCGCATTTTGTGTTGTTCTGCGGCAATCGACACACGTTAGCGTGAAAACACACTCTCTACACGATAAGCGCTACTTTGGATCCTCGTGCAAAGAGAAAAGCCATAAAAGTCGTAAGTACCACGGTACAAAGCAGTCGTAAAAGGTTGGATTAGCGTGCAAAAAGCCGCTAACGGGAGGGATACTACTTAAAGGAGGTTCTAGCCAAACAAACGCACTCATAAACACCATTCTCTGCAATGGACAGAAGAAAAGCTGGTGGAAAGAAAAACTCTCACCGAAATGGTTGGGAAAATTGCGTAGCTATTTAATCGCCTCGGCGATTTTTCAACTATGTTAACTCATCCAAAACTGGGCGTGTAATATGGCTATAAATCCCAATAGAACAATTGTCGCTTTACAACTTGGCAAGCGCTTTGTCGCTGCTTTACCGAATCACGAGCTTTCCCTATCGTAAATTTGATAATTAAACACGGTCGAAGGGAACACCAGGAATGGCCCCGTTTTCGATATACCACAACCAAAGTGCTGTCAAAACGCAACACATTCATTACACGCCGCAGGTGCATTCGGAGCGAACGAGAGAGCATATCAACCAGAGCAGCAGTGGTACGTTATTCAACCCGTCCGATAACCGTGCGTGCAGTATGGTACAGACTGCAGCACTCGTTCACAAGACATTGTGGGAAGATGTATGGGAAAACATGATGATGATGATGATTAGATTACGATCACCGTGGACCGAGGCGCGGTCTTGCGGTGTCGGCAATCGGCAGACATCAACAGAGGTTGGGAGTTTGCCACTGGGGTGATGCTGTTTTCATTATACTTCTAATTGCCGGATCGAAAACCATTGCCTAACAAAGGGGGGGGGGGGCAATTTGCCGAAGCGACAAATGAAGCTGTATCTTTTAGATGATGCCGGCGATAAAAAGAAGTGTAACAAAGTAGGGCTTGTTTGGGGATGCTAATGTACTTGTGAGTGGTATAAAACATCTGGGACGTGACAACGTGGGAAGAAAGGGTGGTCTCGCGATGAGTTTTTATCACTGTCTTTCGGGGGCTTATTTGATTCTTTTTTGATGAAAACTACTTATAATCGTTGCATTAATTGTGTGGATATAAGGTTTCGAAAATGTGTACATGTTAAATAACGCTGGATTAAAATTTAATCGATTGATTAATGAGGATAGATTGACTCGATGCCCTTGTGTTCTAGCGATCCACCAAACTTTTGTATCAAGTTTTTCTATCAAATTGTAGCTTAAATAGTCGAGAGGAACTGTAGTTGAAAATTTGCATACTACGAGCGAGTGTTTTATCTCTGAGGGAAGAAATTGACGACTACGACCAATTACGACTACTTAATTAATTGCAACATCTTCTGACTTCCGACAAAGTACAAAATCATTTGATTTGGGAGAGATTTTAGACACTAAACTAAACACTTTCAAATGCCTCAACCTCAACACAACCTGATGAAGAAATCTAAGGTTTAATTGTGTTGATACTATGTTCTAAGGAAGTTTCACGCAGTCTCTGATGGTAGAGACAGTAGCGACGCCGGTCTTTCACAAGGCAGGATCGGTTGTCGAATCACCGTCCCTCCGTATCAAGAACTGTCCTTCTGCACGACCAGGATGTCGCTCCTATATTTCGCCTTCTATATTGAAACTGTCCATGTGGCAGTTACTCAGGATTACTCGATCTATAGAAGGATCTGCTCAAATTATGTTATAGCCTAGGCAGAGTAACAACTGATAGTTAGGGTCCAAATAGAGTCGAAGATCTCAGCCAACTGCCGAAGGTTCAATGTATAAAGCCTTGTGATGATTATATATATTTTTAAATACTTTTTTTGGTGTTCTGCAACGTTTATTTCAATTCTTTATTTAGTTTCATATCCGTTATTATCCAAAGTAGGTCTATTTTTTAACAAATGCATTAATACTGAATTAGACTGCTTCGCTTATCTCATTAAAAATATTCCTTTTTTTTGTTCGTACATTTCTGTTCGTCGATACGAAAATATCCTTCAAGTTTTCACTAAATGAGCTAATTTTAAAACATTTCCTGCATTTTCTGTAACTATAAAGACAAAACACCATTGCACCATATCAAGAGTTTCCGGTAGATAAAGCACCAAAATGTCCTTCTTGTTGGTGAAAAAAAGCTCCAATTCACTTCCTTATACAAAATTGCGAAAGGACCGGCGTACACTTCATATTGCACAACCGGAAAACGAACGATTAACAGAAACGAACCGAAAAATAAACAATGTCAACTATAATATATTGCAACGACGGAGCTTCACTGAACCATGGGAAATTTGGGTGGCGTAAAGGTGTAAAACGGCACACAACATAGATCACAAACCGGCCAAAGCCTAGCGATGGCAGGATATTAATACCCTGTGTGGCATCGGTTTATTTTTAAGCAATTCTTTCACGGTCACTGCACTTATAGCTGGTTGGATCTGCGTGACTGGGTCTCCAGTTTTACGCAGGTTTTTATGCTTAAAAGCTTTACTAAATTTTAACCGTGTGCAACACCGATGGTGGTGGGATGCAACTTTATGCAACAAACGCTAACGATGTTGCACGTTCGTTAAGGAATGAAGCGAGAGAGAAAGACTTAAATTTCTTAACCGAAAGAGCAGTTCAAACTGTAACCCGACAGCGGTAAAACTAAAAGCGTTCATTAATGGAATGGATTTGTGCGAACTAAAGATAACAGAAAGAGGAGCATGCAATTGCAGGATGTTGTCACCACCAAAAGCGCAACCCATCCGCAAATCCGCCCGTAAGGACACCGAATTTTACCATTTTCGTTATCAAAAAAGCGGACTGTTTAATGCAATGCCTGTCAGTGACATAGAAAACAAACATGGTAGTAGAAGAAACAAAGCCCGCAAGCAAGCCAAAACTCAACGAACCGGTATTTTATAGCTTGCAGGCCCGCGTTGAAAGCATCGCGCGCACCAACAATCAATGGTGGTGCGCGGCCAATGCTAAAAGCCATCAGCGAGCGCAAACGGCACAGGCATTCCCGCCGCGACGCCCCATACGCGGAAGCTTGATTAAAAAATTCCATCATCAAGGTCACTACTGTGCGGCTTGGGCCGTGTAAGCACCGGCCGAAGTAAATCGTTGAATGAGTCAACGTGAAAATACGAATCCAAAGTAATAAAAAGCAAACAAACACACATCAGACCGAAAGTGAATCGCACAGCGAATGAAAGAGAGAGTGAGAATGCAGCTGACGGTGAAAAAATGGAATCAAAGGCATTGGGGATGGGATAGATAGTACAATCACAACCATGGGCTGCCGCACTTTGTTCGGAATCATCGTTGTTTTGTTTGTTTTTCTTAGCATTTTCTTTTTGCTCGCCCGCACACATGCAACGATGATGCACAGCTCGGTGCATCCGTTCGTTGCGTTTGCTATAAACGACCAGTTCTCACAGATCTTTTTATGGAAGTTATGCGCTCGAGCAAATATTTCCAATTGCCAGCTTTTTTTTTTGCTCTTCTGCCTATTCACCACCGTCGTCACGTTCTCGACGTTCTTGGCATGGGAGTGTGCGGATGTTTAATCTTTGTTCAACAACACGCGAACAGGAAGTTGCATCAAAACGGTTTGACATAAAGTTGCGTTTCATCTCGTCTCGGTTTCGAATAAACGAATATACAGGGGTTTTCAGATAGGATAGACAGTAAAATCGGATATTATCAAAATGGAATAGCAGTTATGGCAACATTCTCAGATGATATCAAATTCGCTGACTGTGTAAAATACGTAAAAGGACGAGAATGTTACAGTAAATGTGACCAATCATTCTCGGCTATCAGAATCTCGCTATTCAAGGATCCTTGTTGTTCCAGGAGCGGTATCTTCCATGAGACCTGGAGAAACAATTCGTCTAAAAGAACTCATCATCTTGTTGTCTCCTGTCCCCTCAGGAACTCCTGACCTTAGAAACCCCATATACCAAGAGTTCTCGTTATCAAATTGGGCTCGGTTACCAACAACGCTGGCAGTCGAAGACTTCATCATACAGATATTGGGTTTATCTTTTTAAATATCTCATCATCCAATAAGTCTTGTCTTCCAAAGGTAATATATTGTGATCCGAGGGTCTCATAAACCATAAGTACTCTTCGTCCAATGACACGACAACTAATAAAGAACTTCATCTACATCTATCTAGAGATGTCGTAGTCGAATAAACCTCATCGAACAAGAGACTTCGAAGGAAGGTCAAAGGAGACTACCTCGTCTAAGCCTCATCTTCTAAGAGAGCCCGCTGTTTAATGACCCATTTTTGTCAAAGTTCTCTTCTAGTCTATCACTGGCTTCCATACTCTAACAAAATCCATTTTACTGTTATGGGTATCTGAAAACCCTGTAAAACCGTATAAACCATGATAGAAAAATGTTTTTATGTGAAACATGTGACTTCTTCGTTTTGATTTGACGCATTAATGTCAATATATTCTAGCAAGTAAAGTTACAGGCAGCTCCTTAAGTAAAGATTGTGTGTTGCGTTCGTTAATCCACACAAGATTCGAATCAAATCGATAGTAGAAACGCATAGTTCAATGAACTCAATAAGTGGTTCAAGTGTCCTCGTGCAAAGATTGCTTGTCCGATCTTCTGTCTTCTTATTTAAGTATGATAAGATTAAGTGGAAATCTGACGATTCAGACGATAGTGCAAGATCGTTGACCGTTTCGCATTTGTTTTAAGAGTTTTATAAAGCCAAGAAATACATTTTGTATACAGTAAATGTAGATCGAGAACTAGTTCATACTCCCGACTTAATATTTAGCAACCTTATTATGTATACTTTAAGGTCACACAAAAACGACAGAATCCGCTTGTTTTGTATTTCAATTCACACGTCACCAACGGTCCAGCACAATGCAGCACACGATGATAATTCCATATGCCTACCGCGTCTTCTCTCGCACACAGTTCTTTGCTTTCGCCCATAGTGGATACAACATCCAACCAGCATGCTAATGGAGCCAGTTAACTTCAGTGATTTACGGTAGCGCTTTGCTCGGTGGATCGATTCGTGCTTACGGAATTCTGACACGTTTACGCGCGACCTAAAGTGGCCTAGTTTATCTTCCGTACGCGGGGCAGCTGCCGTATTATCTTGGCTCTCATTATTCCTAGCCGTCAACCAAGTTCCGTCCACTCAGCGCAGCGCAGACCATGTTTGTAGCCACAGTTGCAGTTTTCTAATCAATGAACGGCAGCCGAAGCTGCACAAACAGAGTGAACTGAGTGAGAGAAACAAAAAATTATCATAAATCTCACATTACTCACGACCGTCGAGCATTATGGTTGCGTTCCCTTTTCACACACGTATCCACCTTTCGCACCTCCCTCCCAACTCCAAGTTTGCCTTACCGTGGGTGACACAATCAACACTCACTCACATTGAACGGACTTGTAAATTACGCGCGACTTGGCGGAACACTGGCACACTATCAGTCCGGTATCGGGACGCAGCTTTACCAAGCGCAGAGTCGGAGCAGCGGGCTAGGCGTTAGAGGGCGAAACGGTAACTCGCGGGTGTGTGTTTGATTTGTTTCGACATCTCCCTTTGGTTGGCCGTGAGTTCGTTCGGGGAGGTTGAGCGAGTGAGCGAGCGTATGATAACAGTGCCGCCACTGATTGCATCGACGACCCATTATAAGTGGTCAAAAGGTGCTACGAAGCTACGAAATGAAGCTTTTTCTAGCTGTGGTTAGTTGATGGCGTGGCAAACCCTTCCACAAGTCTGGCCAAAGTTCAAAGTTTCGTTGGTGGGTGGCCGGGCTGGCTTTCTGAATCCACAACGGAGAACCCCCGTCATATTGATTTTATTTCTTCTTCCTGTCTAGACAAGGGACGTTTTCCGTTCCGTGTTGTTTGTGGATGTTAAACTTCCCGAAGGAAATGACACTCTCACGCAAACGGACTCTCCATCGTAGCTCGATGATCGATGAGCAACGTTCCAAAGTGTTTTTTACTTTTGTTCTACCACGTGCTTTATCTTGCCCCTTTTCAACCATAAATGGCAGACAAAATTCAACAATTTCCACAATATTTCTGATTAAATCGTACTCTGGCTGCCCCTTTTCAACATAATCAAATGTACCGCTCTCTGCTCGGTTTTGGTAAATATACACACATTCTAACGAGCAAACACGCCCCAGAACACACCCATTGGCAAATAAAAAATGGATCTGGACATACTCAAGAACGAAAGAAAGTGGTCATTAAAAGCGACGAGAAATAATAAAAAAAAACCTAATAAGCAATGTGTAGTTTGGTCACGTTGCAAGACAGTCGTTATAGCGTTGAAGTAATAAAATGAAAAAAGCATTTTACAAACGTTCGCTGATGTAGAACAATCAATATTAGCAAAAAAGAGCAAAGATGGAACATTAAAAAAACGATAAAGAAAGAAAAGTTACTTTATTGTTAAATGTTTAGGTTAATGCCTTGAAAACTGAATTGCACCAAACATTAGAAGCATTGTAGATTGATTGTTATTATGTAAAATTTTTGGGTAGAAAAAAAAACACACAAACAATCGAATAATATCTAATCGTTATCGTGTTTTAGAGATAACACCATGTTTGAGACCCATACTCGGTATCTTTTCGCACACGTCTCGGTAATTGTATACCGAAGTTTGTGTCAATCACTCACGCTCCAGGGATTTTTGGGAGAACATAAAAGTTGTTTGGGCCATTTTTGGAGCTATGTTTAAGATTTGGTGGAACTTTGTCAAGGTAGATCTGGAGTTTTGTGGCACTTATTTGAATAAGAACATAAATATTTAGTCCTGTTGTTGCTGAAGCATCAAAGCTTAGAGCAGAGTCTTGTTTTAGCTGTTAAAGGGTCCACTGGGTCCAGATAAAAGATTCAAACAATGCTACTACTTTCTTTAAAACCCTGTTAAGGTTTATTCTCTGTCACGAGTCCAGAAAATAGAAATATTGGTTGAATCTTGAAAAGACTTTTACTGCAGCTATAAATGGTTTCGATTGCACATTTGTTTTATCAATCTTAAGGCAATTGTTTTAATGTTATCAGCGGTACAACAATAGACAAACGTATTTAGTTTGTTTACTTACTTATCAGGCGTATTTAATTTATCTCGTAATAAAAACAAGTACGAAATTATTACTACTAGGCACCTTGGACGAGGCTCCTGGCTATTGCCGTTAAAACTTCTATTGAATGTTGTACTAAAATATAGAAATCTTACACTTATTTGCACAGTTTTGGCTTTACGATACTGTTAAGTATAACTGGTGGCTGTCACAATTCGCTGTAAGAAGCTCATCAAATATCTAAACATCAAGCAGCTCCAATTTAAGTTTGGTGTATTTGGCGTCCGCGTCGAAGTAACAAGAAACGATTGTTTTGGTAATATAAAGTAAAGTAAAACCAATCCTCAACTTTTGACAGCATGACCATGATTTGTCATATAGACTTCCTACAGCACAACATAGAAATTAAATGTCCCCTTTACAAACTCACACTGCCATTGCGTACGGTATTGATTTCCAATCTTTGCCCTTCGATAACTTATCAAAATGGACGGGTCTTTCAAGCCACGGGGGGCTCCATACCGCCACGAAAGAAAAACTAATATCGTAAAGGGTATACAGTGCACGGATTGGAAAACCGACCGACCTTATCAGCTTGTCCACGAGCAAGTAACAACAACCACAACAATGTACGGTTCCCTCTCTGCCGATCGTAATAAATATCGTTCGACTCGTTCTTACGGCGTTACGACGCTCGGTACGCGGCGACATCATGCTAGTTGCGTATCAAAACACGCATGGCTGAGAAGTGCGTTATGCGCGCAACAAGTCAAACAAAGAAGGCTTCCCTTCTTTCCTCCGAACTTCTTAGAACCCCGTTACCGCTGGTTCAATGATGATAAGCCACAGTCAAAGCCACAACACGCCTCAAAGATCCTTTGACAGGGCGTTGAAGAGAACAAAGAGCAGCGAAAAGTAGAAAAAAAAACACCAAGGGATGGATTAAAAACCCTTCGAGAGTCTTCCGCCCATCGAACCATCGAACCGGAAACCGGATGGTATTGCCTACCCCGGGGATTGAGCACGGTGCACAACAAATTAATTCCACAATCAAATAACAAAACTAGAAGAAGGAGAGAAGAGTAGGCTAATTTTAAGGAACAAAACAACAAACAAAACAAAGCAACAGAAACGAGAAATATCAAACAGAGTCGCTGAGCAAAGGAAAAGAATAGCTCCAAACGAAGGAACAGGAAAGTTGTGTTTTTTTTCGATATGCAGATTATGACATACACGACTTCTCGCCTGTCTGTGTTTGTCTGTGTTTGGTTGTGTGAATACATACCGAATGATTTCCGTTCTCTCTGCTGCTGCTGCTGCTGCTGAGTCTGTTGCTTCTTCTTTCAAACAGTTTGACGCTTCTCGTCGCTGCACACAAACGTCGGTTTGGTGGATTGTTTTATTACTTTCTCGCCTCTCTACAGACTGCTGCCGACTGCTTCCGGTTTCGCTGGTACCGCCGTGCGCACGTTCTTCACCGTATGTGTCGTCGTTCTAACGCCTTCCAGTGATGGTTTGATCGTAAAGGATACCATGCTGCTGGCAACGCACAGCCTGCATCAAGTCTGTGGTTGGATTTGGTTTGTCATGCACACACACACACACTCCACGTAGTAACGCACAAGTAGGCTTCTTTTTTTGCGAAGTTGCACTTTTTCGTTGTCACCACGTTTGTAACATCCCCGGGAGCGGGAATGAATCTGTCACTTGAATGTTGCGGCAAAAGAGTCAAGAGATGCTGAAGGACCGAACCGAAACGTAAAATGAACGTGTTGCTTTTATTTCCCTGTTTACAGTGGAATGAATACTATTGTTTTACACTCATTCTCGCTGGGTTGGCAGAATGTACAGCGTTAAATTTTAGTCTGCTTTTTTCTAGTCAACAGTCGGCCCACAGAAGAAGCCCTGTTTGGGTGGACAAGAGTGTCACGTAATCTCATGCGGAAACAGTAACAAGAGTTTTTTACCGAAAAAACAAAAAGATCTTCACTAAAAGGCCTCTCCACGGCTTCACGCATATGTACCAAACTCGCCGTCACAGATAAGTGTCACTGAAGAGTGTTCTCTCGCGCTGTACTTTGTGCCGCACGAAGTCCGCCGCGGAGTTGTTCGCTCTGGGTGGCAAAAGCGATCGTCTCTAATATGGTCGCATCGTGCCTCCCTGCTCCCCAACGTACCCTGTGTCCTTCAACCCCTTCCCAAACTAAAAAAAAAAAACCGAAAAGGGCGCCGAAAGTGAGAGAGGGGTCACAAACGAAACAAAGCGCGATACGAATGAGAAAAACAAATGGCACTCTGCTAGGACAACGAAACTGAAAGAAAAAGCAAACAAATGACACTATCTTGCGACACCCGCGATCGTATCCGTCCGTTCCTCGACTGCGTCTCCACCGCTAATCGTGTGTTGCACACACTCTCACTTTCCAGACCCTCACCATTTTGCCTTCACTGCACAGCAACCCTGGGCACTGTGTCGTTGTCATCGTGTGTGGTAGTGAAGTCTGAAGAAATTCTCCACCGTGCTGCGGTCGTGACCGTAGTGTACTGTGCCGGGGGGGAAGGGTAGGGCGAATAGGCGAAAAAACATACTGCCCCAAAACATCCTCCAACATACGACCGAGCCGATGAAGGGAAAACCACGCCAAAAAGGGGTGAGAAAAATGTGGGAAAACAAAAATCGTGAGCAAAAATCGAAACCGAGGTGGGAAATCCGGCATAACCGAAGTGTGTTGCTTTGATTCCTGCACTAATGGCGGTGGTGGTCCCAGGTACAGGATGCCGATCTACACCAGATGCTCTTCATCCGCTAGTGATAAGTATTAAATTGCCCTTAATCAAACAGGATGTGGCTATCACTGGGTAGTCTCTTTCCGTGGCCAATAGACATCGGAGGAACAAGATTAAGAGGACAGATGTAATATTTCTACCAGACGTAGCGGCATGTCAAGAAAGAGCTCGCAGCAAACCACACTTTTTTCCCCAATGGCTGCTGATTGAGCCTGCGGGGTCGTTTCCTTAAGGGTTGTCTCCACAGAAGGTTAGAGTTTACTGGAAGGGAGAAAACAATGTTTTCGATTCGTCAGCAAACCGCAAACAGCTTCCAAGGCCTACTAGCCCCGGGCTGCCTGCAACTATCGACACTGCCCAAATAAACTATCGAACTCCTTTTCCAATAGGACAGCGACAAGTCTGGCTGAATGCAAGTAGCCTATAAGGAGGCGGAGGCCACGTGCAATGAAGAACAACATCAACTGATGCGATAGACTTTTCTTTAGCTCGATGTGTCTGTTCTGTTGGGGACGAGCCACACTATTTCCTTAGGACATTACACTGTTCCGACAAGGCACCAACTCGCGCGCTGAACCACAGGAAAACATTTCCCTAAACACACAAACATAGTACGGTACTGCAACCGATAGCAAACTGTCACAACTGTCACTAAAGAAATGGGAGCCCACACACAAGAAATGATGGTCTTTTTCCCCGGAAAAAACTACCCTCCGGATTAGTTGCTGCATGTAGTGAGGAAAACCAATCCTCTAAACTAGTACTAAAAGCCTCTACTAGGGCCTCACATGGTTCGCAAAAACGAACAAAACACACTCAGAAAACACTGCACATTCTAGTCGGTCTATCACTTGGTTCTGTCACACACACGCAAACATACACAGCCGTCCGACAGACTTGGAATGCTCATATGGAGAAGAACTATGGGCCCACCATCCAGTCTGGATAAAGAAAACACACACGCACACACGACGGGGGAGTGAAGTCGCGCAATCGCGCAGCTGTCACACGCACGCACGGTCAAACAGCGGAGCACGACGAGGGATGATACCAGAAGTTTTTGGCCGTGGCTTGGAAGTTTTTCTCCTTACCCCGATAGAGCTGTGAGTTCACAGGAACGTGCACGTCCGTATGGTCGCGGGTGAACGGGTGAATTAAACGCGGACGGATCGAAAAGTGTACATTATGTACGCGTTCGTGCGTTCGCGGAACCATCTCCTGCCAGCGCGCGTTACTCTCTTGCTCTCGCGCGCTCAGCTGTTCTCTCGCTGCCCTGCTGCTCTCTTTTACGCACCGTTTTGTTTTTGGGTTGTACGCGATGCGAAGGAGAGAAAATTGGAGAGAATGCAATTGTTGGTGCAGGGTACGTTAGCCACGGGCAACATGCGTAGGGTATAAACCGTGCAAAAAGAAAAAATGAAGGTAAAGATCGTTTTTTTAGAATCCTCGAATCCTTTATCCTTAGTTAAGCTAGTGAAGCAAATAATGAACAATAAGTGTAAATCTCCTAACCACAGCTTAACAGCAGTTTCTGACTTTTAGACCAAGGCGAAAATGTCAGCAAACAATGTTGAGTAACCTTTAAAAAGGAGCAAAAATAAATGCACCCGTGAAAATATCCTGAACAAGATGAACATCGTTATCCCAACCTCACTGAGACCTAAGACCAATGGATTTTTTTTACAAACTTCATTCGGCTTCATACTTTATCCAATGATTCTATAGCCAAGACGGTGTAGCTGCTGATCGTCAATCAGTAGCGTTTGCTTAATAGGATATTTTTAGGATTGTAAGAAAATAGAATAGAAAATAAGATTGTAACAACATTTGATCAAGCAAGTTATCGGTACAGTTTTATTTGCATCCTCGTCCAAAGTTATTTTTCTTACTGCAAATGTTACATTTGCTTCGTCTTCATTGGCTCTACGACCCAAAGGTGGATCATACTTCTAGGAGGCTCAAATTAAAATTAAAATTAGGGCCAAACACATCGAATCCAGGACCAGTGATAGAAAACTGGGGGTTCAAGCATCTAGTAAGTTTGCTTATACTATGATCCGACCCTGCTACAAACTTCAGAAGTCTTGGATTGCCATTGCTGGCTCCCTTAACTTTATTAGACTCGCAGATGTATAGTCAGTTCTGCGTACGTGAAGACGGTTCGTATGGAATTAGGTACCCAGTCGTCCATTACGTAGATTGGCGCAACTATCGCGACTGTAACTAAAGTGTGTGTTTATTCAAATATATAATATAAATATATTTTATTAATAAAGTGTAGCTGTTATTTCGACGTATAACATGTAACAGAGCGGCCCGGTGGTAGATGCTGAAACGTCAGGACCGGGTTTCAAGTCTCATCTGGGCCGTTCCCCCGTAGTGAGGATTGATTATCTAACTATGCGGTAACAATAAGTCTAGTAAGCCACAAATGGCAGGCATGGCCTAAGAGGTCGTTAGGCCAAGAAAGAAGAGCTGTTATTCAGTTACAAATGTAATGAATTCAAAAGTTATATACAATCCTTTAACAGCCAATCATTCTTTCGATCATCACAACAAACATTTACTTTTTATGTTTATAATGCATATAAATAGACAAATTTAACATCTACGAACCCTGCAAACTACAGCCTCTCGCATGCGGCAGAAATATCTCTCTCAGAACGCATCAGCTGGAATTCTCTTTGCTTTTCTCTCTCTCTCTCTCTCTCTCTCTCTCTCTCTCTCTCTCTCTCTCTCGCTGATGCAGTTATTCCTGCCTTACCCCATCACTCCATTCTGCTTGCTCCGGGCAATGTTGTTATCGTGGAACGAATGTGCATCTCGGCTACCGGTGTGCATAGAATGCACACGCAAGAGAAAGACTGTCGAATTAGTGCTCTCTCGCTTACCATCGACGGAATCCTGAGGCGCATACCGTTTTCGGGGAAGGATGCAATGCCGTCGCTACTACCACCACCACCAACACCACCGGCACTGCTGTCCTGGGATGCAATGCAGTGCATAGGTTTGCATTTCCATGCGTGTTGTGTGCAGCCGATGACATTGAAAACCGTGTGGCGAACGATGACTCAGGCCGGCAGTCCGCGTTCATGCGGCAACAGGATTGAGCAAACTACACGAAACTACAATAAAAAAAACAACGACGGAACAACGCAATATAAATGTCCCTATGAATCCCTGCGATCGAGAGAATGATGCACTTTTATCTTGTTTTATTGTTATAGCATCGTTTCGACATTCGGTTTCCGTGTGGAAACTTCCCGGTGCAGTTGGTTCATTTGTAGAAAATATGATGCTTTCAATAAGCGTGTTACAGTGATGGGAAAAATAATAAATATTGCCTGCACAAAGTTATGAGTATGAGCAGCATTCAGACAAATTAAATGAATCGTTAAACAAGGTACAAGATACACTGGAAATAGTCATTAAAATTTGTACTGCAAACTGAAGTCGTTATAAAAAGAAGCCATAAACTATAGCACTCGGTTTATATTTAGCCCCACGGGTTCGTTTTCTAACCAACAGGGTTAGATCTCGCGATTGTTTCAACAAAATGCTTCCACTTTTATGGTCGTCTCATGCATCGCGCATAAAAAAAACGCGTAAGTGTTTGTAAAAAGCAAATACTGCAAGCATTGGCTAAACAAAACCCTAACGATGCCTTCAGGAGTACGTACAGGCTAGGCTGCCATATTGTTGTGTCCACAACTTTTACTTTACTTATTGCGCAACACGCGAATGCAAAGGTTTAGGCACACAAGAAGAACAAAGAGACACGGATGTGCGAAATAGAATAAAATTATGCTTCTTTTTCTTGCTGTAAACCCATTTCCATAACACACACACACACACACGTTGCCGTTCACCGCGAACAGAACTGAGCAGGAAGTGTGCGTCCCTGAATGATTCCTAAGCTTTGTTGCTGCGTAAAGAAATTATTTAAAAAATGACAGCAAACAACACATAAACACCGGGTAGTAAGTCTCCACCATACTTTCTTCGGTGCAGTGACCATGAGCATGCGATGAACGATTCTGCTTGGTGCCTTGGTTGGCACGTATTCTTAACGGTTTGGCATATGCCGGCATTGCTGTGCTTACAACATTGGCACACGCAATTGTGAGATTCACGGTCAAAACCAAGAATCCCCCTATGTCTTCACCTGCTCGGAATACCTGCCCGATTTAACATCATGGCAAGTTGAACATCTCAATCATGCTTTTTCACATACAAGAATGCACCTCACAATGATGACGAATGTTCGTTTTCTGTGTTCTCCAACCGAGTCTCACCTGCAATCACCAGCGTACAGGAAGAGGCAACGAATCACTTCTTATCAGTTCCACGCCGCGAGTGTCACTTCCGTGGGCCGTTCGGTGTGATCGTAACGACGAGGTGTTTAATTTATGACTGACGTCGGTGTGAATCGTCGGCAGAAATGGTATGTTATTTATAACCTTTTTACGAATTGGAGTGGCTGTTGGAGTGTCGGAGGATACGCTGCTCAGTGAGTGTGGATGATGAGGAAGCCGTCTCGGTAGTCTTAGTGCGTGCCGTGAGGGAATATTAATCGCTCCCGACGCGCTAGCGGACGGTGATGACTTCCTGAATTATTAGAACAATTTCTCATCGATGAATCCGGATGAAGAGAGCGTTAACAGTGGTGTGAATTAGAACAGCATGAGCATGTCTACGCATGTTTACACACCCAGTTGTTCGCATGTCCAACAGGCTGGCCAGTTGACCGTCACGGAGGTTTCCGGCCCTGTCGGAGGCAAAGCGATGGGACAAAGCGCACGCAAACCGTGATCATACCATTCGGCACGATCCCCAAACCTTACAGCGCATATCGTTTGACAGCTGTTACCATGGCAATGCAGCCGAACAGAACGAGAGAAGCATCGTGGAGCGTGTGCGCGATTGCGAGAAAAAGACACCATCGCTATGGTAACCACCACACGTATGCCACGACGGTACCGGGTTGTAACGAAAACAACTCCAATGCTAATGTTTATATTATGTTGCGCAGCTTCACCACGAATCTCCCATCCTGCTCGTTCCCCCACAGGTCTTGACCCTCCCGCTTCTAACGGCCACGGTTTTTAGCCCTTTAAGGAGTTGAAGATCATTTTCAAAGCGCACACTCTCCCATCCACACACTGATCTAGCTGATCTAGCCTTGTGGCCAGTCGTCGACGACTCATGCTCGAGCGAACGGTTTGCTCCGTCGAGAGCCCATTACTGACCGACCGTGCGAGAATTCATCGCTCTGGGTAACGAAGGCCGGGGCCGGGTTCGAGGAAGGAGGATTATGGTCGTTAGTTGTGACCGACCCGTTGGACCTCCTAGACGACTGTGACCAACAGATAAATCATTCATGCAAACTCCCGCGGCTGTACGGAAGATATCGATGGCTGGGAGTATTGGCGCGCCGTTTCGGATTCGTCCGGTTACGGTTGCTACGGTAACCGGCTGGCTGGGCATGATCGACGGTCGACAACGATGGTGACAACGATGACGACTAGCGCTTAGGCGCTATACAGCGGCGCTTTGATGGCGTCTGTTTTCATGCCCGTTGGCGGGTTTGCGAGCTGCCCAGCTACTAAACATGTCCTGTTTAAGACGTTGATGCGGTGGTGAAGTTTGTCACAGGTCTTGTCGCATAGAATGCGTTACTCGAAAAGCAAACCAGAATAACTGGAGTTCTTAATCAGTTTAAAACTGTTTTAGTTAAAATGTTTAAATTAGCATGCATTTGCTATTACTTCCTATAGCCTAATTTACATTTTTGGAAGAAGTCGCCAACTTTTATATTTTATTTAGGACCTTGATAACTTATTGATATCCGAAAATAATGTTACAATTGCCCTGAATAATGTGAAGTTTTTATACATCATTTTTATACAAACAAAAGCAACAATTGTACGTCACTGTCGCGTGTGACTTATCCTATGCCGGACGGGTTTAGCTAATGGTTATGCGTTACACACCACACTACACTCGAGCCGGATGAGCTAACAGTCAGTAGACGGAGATGACAGTGCCAACACTCCACGCAACAAAACCCAGGCGCCTACTGTACGGTGACAACGAGATCACACGCTCGCTGCCCTTCCTGCCCCGAGTGCGCTGCCTTTCTCGCGCGAATCGTTGTCCAGTTTCCTTGCACGTGAGTCCAAAACATCGTACCGAGGCTTCTGCCACCTTGGAGACGGTTAAAGCGGAGTATGGTTCACGTACGCGATCATCACGCTTCCTTGTCAACCGAACATTGCGATCTCTTTCGTGTGTACACACAGGTCACACAGCAGGCTCCTTGCACACCATAATTGCAGATCGGCCCCGCTACCCGTGATTGTACGGCTCGGCTAGCGGGAGGGGGGCGGGAGTGACGCGGAGGGATCGTGATCGACGAAATAGCTCCACGAACGGGTTCAATCGCAAGCATCGGGTTCGATCGGTAAAGCCACACGTACACGATGGGCCGGGTAAGTTGGCGCCGCCGGTGGATATAAATAATCGTGAAATCTTGAAATGCCCTTATACGGTCAGGACCTGGAGATGGGAGGGAAAATATATAAAAAGCACACACACACACACATAATGCTCGCAAACAACAAGAGGCTTTCGTCATTGACATTGAGCCTGAGGCTGCTGCTGCTGCAGTTCGGTTCGTGCTTCCGAATTAATACGGCACGATCGGATCGGAACCGGAGTTCGTTCGCCTGCGGATCGCTGCTGTCGACGCCACCTCGGTGGAGCCAACGCAGAGAGCAGCCTTACGCCCCAAAACAAAAACAAAAAACAAACGAAACGTCAAAAGTCAATGGCCACCGGACAGCATCCCATTGCCATTGGGGCGACTTGGATGCTTGGAGCAAATGCTTCGGCAGTGATAGGCGACACATTTGCTGTGCCGTGTCCGGGTGTCCGTTTTTGCGGGTCATCCGTATGCTAATGACACGCGACCGAGCAGATGACGTTCGGGTGACAATTGAATCTGGGACTGGCATGACGGACGTGACCATGGTGACTCATGAACCGATGGGGTGACGACACAACCGGCAGGACGGTTATGTCTACCGGGTTAAGCGTACGTGCTCTTTCCAGCGAAATGACCTGCCCGAAGGTCTGTGGTCGATGATAGGAACATAGCAGCGAAAAGCGAGCAACACTGCTGCATAGCTACTAATTATCGGACGCGGTCAATCGGTCGGAACCTTGCCTACTAATTATATGTGTGAAAGGATAGGCACGCCTTAGCTTTTAGGAAAGTTTTCTATACTGCCCAGTGGCATATCAGTAACAGAGACGGGTTTTTTTTACACGGCAGGACCTCTATCGAACCCCGTCTAGATTGTATCTCCGTTCGCAAGTTAGGACCTTCCAGTTACAAGTAACTAAAACTGGGGCATACATACCAAAAAATGTCTTCACATAAAAAAGGACACAACAGTTGTGGCGATGAGTAATTTAAAGCCATGTAAAAAGATGCCTGCGACCTGTGCCACTCTTCGCAACAAAGTACTACATCATTTGTACTTTAACTGTTGAACCAGGCACTGGCGAATAAATTAAAGTGCAGTTCGTGTTCATGTCCGGGATATAAAATATGCTGACCACATCCAAATAAAAGAAAAACAAAATCGAATCTCTCGAGTTCCTTCTTGTAAGAATACGAAGTTACTTCCACGCTCCGTGGCCGTTTTGCAACACCGAAAATCAAAAACCAAAAAAAAAAGTAATGGAGAAACTGTCGTTGTCCCCGCTGGTTTCCATGCCTTAATACATAACCCTTTGCGTCGCATACTGGTTTAACCTCACTCACATAAACATGACACAAGCAGCGAGGGGTCAATTGACCGAACATCGACCGATCGATATGGCATTCCGAAGGTTGAAAGCCCGAGATTAATAGTGCTGCTACCCCGTCACCCGTAGCTTCCGCTTCTCGTCTGTCCGGCATTCGTTCCAAACCCCGTGAGCATGATCATTGGCACGAGAGTGCAAGCGATCCTGCCTGATCGTGTGCGACCTCCAGTTTCGAAGAGAATGATCAAAACAAATGCAACAAGGAAGAAACCCATGGTGTACGGGAAGTCACAGCTTTACAGAGACATTTTTTTGTTCGTTGCTGTAAAGGATGAGTTCTTCACACAACCGTTCGCAGCCTGATACACGCCCGCTTGTGAAGGATAATGTGATGTTTCACACGCTTGCGGACACATGACAAATGGCACAGGCACGGGCTCAAAGGTGACACATACACATACAGGTACGAACCGAGTGAAAATTAATATCCGATAAATATTAAGGTACGACGGAAGTAATCGTCGTGGAGCGGACAGTTTGATGGGATTTGTGCGTATGTCCTCGGGGGAAGTTCTTTAAAGACAAGCGTAAAGGAATATTGGACCCGTTGTGAACCTTGGTCGCTCTTATTGCACCGTAAAATACGACTAAATTTATGATTAAATATCTTATAATCGATAAACTGCAATTAAATACAGTTGTCAATTAACGTTGCCTTAATTAAGTAGTAAAGATTGAAAGTTTTTTTTTTATAAACGTTCAATCAAAGATCGTCAGAATTGCCGGGCAAGAATGAACGATCAATAAATACTAAACCGAAAGGTCAGATACATGAAGCCTTCGTGCCGTTCTATCGGAACACGAGTATTGCATTTAATTTACAGCCACATCGCAGATTCGGACGAATCGCTAAATGCAATAATTCTTCTACATTAATCAGTAGACCCCTTTAAGAGGTGGCAAAAGATAACGGAAGGATATATGCTTGACGCAGGCGTTAAAATAGGAGGCACAAAAGCGCGACCCCTTGCTTAATGAGTTTTCGGTGAGGATGGTTGCGCGAGAATGTATCAACCACGGATACTGATGGCTTGTTTGTACCGGACAGCTGTTCGGTAAGCTGTTCATCTTACCGTTTCCTTCTTCCACCACACGTCCCTGACGCTAGGCACGATGGCACGATACCGTTGTCATGATAAAGTTCGGAGGCTTCGTACACAGCACCGGCGGCAGCAGCAAATGGATGCTATAGAACACCTTCGCGGCACCAGCCAGTCATCGGCTTGTTTTGTTGTTCTGCGGCCACCTTCCATATATGGTGCCCTCGCCGTAGCCGAACGAATCGGAACGCGTATCAAATTTCTGCAAAGGACGTCCGCATTTGTTGCTGTCCGCACGGGCAAAACGTGGCACCCGTTTTCGTGGCCGGCAGATACAGTGCACGTACATATGTTGTTTGCTATTTTCTGCTTCTGCTTCTGTTGTTATTGTACTTTTTTGGGCTCACTCGATTCTCAACCGCGGACGGGCAAGTCCGGGGACGGTACAGACGGGAAAGGATAAAATTATGCTTTCCTTCCGCGCACACGGGCCACAATTACTTCCGGCCACTGGCGAGTTGAGGGACATTCGGGGCAACGACACGTTTGTATGGGTGGCGCCCAATGAACCCACAGACCACTCGTGTCAGTGAAGATAGCGTTACATTAAGTCGACGACACAACGGTAAGATGACGTGCAGCAGAATATCGCGACTGTTGGAAAGGATTTTATGCTGAGATCTTGAAGAGAATAATTAGAAATATTGGAACTCAAAATGTGCTTATAGTAGAAGCGAACTTCAAATACGCCGCAACCGATCGAACAAGGGAACTGCGCAGCACGGATTATTCGCGATAAATTGCTGCGTAAAGGGCAACACAGGATCCCTAGCAACAGGTCAGAATCTATTTTGCCTACCCACTATCGTTTCCGATTCGGAGCGTTTAATTAAGCGCATAAACTGCTTACCGCTTCTAGAGCTCGACCGGGCACACTTTGAGGTGCCTATTACGGATGGAAATGTTTGTGTCGCGCGCGCGGCCACCATTTAACCTCCTTACAAGGAAATGACACGTCGTCATACGGCTAAGCTCGATCGCTCGTCGGTCGAAGGTATCGTTTGTAGCACCAATGGATTGTTACACTAATGCGTCCCCCTCCCCCACCTCCCATAGAACCGACGATCCCTATCCCAATTGTCGGGAACTGTCCAAGGATAATGTGTCCCGCGCGGTAGGGATTTTGATTTATGATGTGAAAAGCTTACGCGCACCAAGGGAATGGCACAGAATTAATCGTATGCTCATGTTTGGGGCGTTGGTGTTGATCTTAATTTGCCGCTAGTGTACATTGTTGGTATCTTACACACACGGGCACACACACACACACATACCGCTAACCATGTACGGTCATTAATGCGGATGTGCTGGAGCCATGTTCTGCGGGGACTGTTTTCCGTATCATAAAATGCCACATCGCAATCGGACGTAACGGGTTAAAAAGTAATAAAAATAAATTTAAGCAAAAATAAGCATCATGCCCAAATGTAGTAAATAATTGACAAAGTTTTGTTTGTTTCCTGTGCGTGAAAGATGCCCGTGAAGGAAGGGGTAGTACATGGACGGCATTGGTGGGTTCAAGCAAGAAAGGTCAAAATCAAAGGTTTACGTACGACGATAGTTTGGACATTTCTGAAGATGATCAATACCATAAAATCTTTACAATAGGAAAGATGGAAGTGCTACTCTTCCAGTATGTGTTTCAATGTCATTAGTGGCTTCCTCATATACAGTTAAATCTTCCCTTTTTGTGGGTATGTAAATTATAGATTTTCAACACAAGTATCTTCTGCTTTATGGGTCTGCGTATATGTAGATAAAGTAATAAATGTTCCATCGTTGGACACTTCCGATTATGCTACTTTGTTCAAGGATCTGCTAGTTGATGCTGGTCAAATAATGGCATTTGTAGAAGGCTTACTTATACCAAATATTTCACAATAGTTCTTGCTACGAAGGAAAGGATGGGATTACTGATGCCATCGTGTAAAAGAGAGATTTTTGAATTGTACGATCTTCAGTTGCACTAATTAAATTGACCCTAACTGGAAATCTGTGTGAAAATATGGGTATTATAGGTGAAGGTATTATATGTGAAAGCAAGTGACCAGATATGCAGGTTGAGTTGGGAGGTTCATTCAAACGCCGACTATGAAATGGATCGCTTTTGTACGCAGATGAAGAGGGTGTTTGATCGCTCCCCACAACACGATGTCCAAATTGTTACCAGAGACTTAAATGCTTGCGTCGGACACGAAGTCGCATAAAAACCCAAGATAACAAGAAGCACACAAGCCTTCGCCTAATATGCATTCCCTTCTCTGCAGGCTGGTGATGGTTAAGTTAGACGCTAAATTCTGTGCAGCCAATAATTTACGGTATCAAGTTACCCCAAAAGCTCAACACAGATCAACTGAACCAAGTATGGCGATATCACTCAACTCCAACTGGCCAGTGTGTGATTATTGTATGTTATGTTATAATTAAATAAGTGTCAGTGAACAAACACAAAACAAGAGAAGAGTCACTCCCGATCTCTCTAATTCCTTGGTAGATGACTGAAACGCGTGTTTGCTTGTGGCTGTGGCGGTGATAGAAACCGATCGCTATCAAACGGACGCAAAACAAACGATCCTTTTATTACTTTCGATAGCGAACCTGGTGGCCATGATAGAGATCGATCTTTATCAAACGGACGCAAAACAAACGATCCTTTTGTTACTTTTGATAGTGAACCTGTAGGCTTGTTATCAACGAAATTTGGTGAAGCATTGTTAATAAGGATCGTACAAGTTACGAGCTCTAAACAGTCCAACAAGACACGAAATGTACTGTACATACATCGTACACTGATACGTCCGATACATCTCTACGGGAATGAGTCCAGAAAAATGATAGTGCTCTCGCACTTTATGAACTACGGTCGCTAAGAATTTGATTTTGCCTTGAATGCGAACAGTACGGATGGAGATCGAGATTGAAACTCCTTGCAGCTCTACAGACAGAACAGACTCTACTGCTTGTAATGAACAGCTCATTGTTGTTCCAAAAAGGTTACTTACTTTATTTATCAGGCGCTATAACCGCAACGCGGTCTTGCCCTGCTGCAACAATTATGGCGGCCATTATGGCGGACGCATCAACGCCATCACTCCATCCCAGTTTCGGCCTACCACGCTTCCTCTGTCCAAGTGGACGGCCTAAAAGGACTTTACGGGCTGGGTCGTCCGGTGCCAGCCCACCGGAGCCTGGCGAGCCTAAATCGTAAGATCACTGAACAGCTCATAGAGCTCGTCGTTGTAGCGACTCCTCCATTGTCCTTCAACACAAACGGGGCTAAAAATCCTTCTGAGCATCTTCCTCTCGAACGCAGCTAAGAGAGTTTCGTCGATTTTGGACAAATTTCATGTCTCAGAGGCGTATGTGAGTACTGAGACTATAAAGGTTCTGTACAGTCCCAGCTTCGTCCGTCGCGACAGGTATTTTGAGTGGAGAAGTTACCTCAGACTGTAGTATAACCGGTTGGCAGAAAGCACCCTTGCGCGCAACTCAACGTCGATGTTGTTGTCGGTGCTGACTTTTGACCCCAGATAGGTGAAGTTTTGTACGACTTCGTAGGTGCGATCACCTATCTGTACATCACTCCTGCGTAAATCAGTGTTTGTTAGCAGGGCCGCTGGTGGTGCCACCATCATTTTGGTTTTTGCCTCGTTGATCTCCAACCCGAGGTTCAGTGCCGCATGCTCGATCCTTTTGTGAGAGCCTTTCCAAAAAGGTTAGTGCTAAGTAAAACTATGTTGTTTACTTATCGGTTATCGGTTAGCTACGTAACCCTGGGTCTGAAATACAATAACGTATCGATCGTTTTATATCTGGTTCTTTCATTCCTTCTCAAAAGTTCATATACATAGAAGCATGGCTTTGATGTTATACGAGATTTAGCTAGACTTTCGTATGTAACATAATAAGCTTCCTAGAACATTGCAGTTAAAGTGGAGATAGGGTAGAATTTATTAAAGGTAAAATATTACACCACATTAACCAAACACCAATACACATTTTCGACAGTTCTTTCTTACCGTACCGCACGCACTCTCTACTGATTGATTTCGATTTCCAAATCCGACCACATCGCATCACTTTCCGATTCCATTTCGTTCGCTCCAGTCGTACGTATTTCGATCATTTCTAGCGGATTGTCCGGCATATCGCTACCATCCTCCACCATCGACTCGAGGTAGGAGCTGGACGCACCGGCATTCGATGTGCCACTACTGCTCGTACTGCCTTTGTTTTGTCCCACCATTAGCAGGCCCGACATTGCGATACGATTGGATGGATCCAGGCTGCCGGTTTAGGGAAGAGAAAGATTTATTGCTTTACAAAAACATCCAAACTAATGGGTACGATGATTAGGCGACACTTACTTGAGAGCGATGGAATAGTGCTCCAGTGCACCGGAATGATCCTTTTCATTGTTTAGCATTTCGCCAAGCATAACGTGGAGTTTGCAGTTTTTCGAAAGCATCGCGTGTTTCTTCAGCAGTTTCAATCGGGCGCTTACATCATTGTCTCGTAGATATATTTCCGCCAGCAGGTACACCGCGGGCAGGAAATTCTCGTTCATATCGAGTGCCTTGAGACAGAGCGCCTTCGCTTTCGGTCGGGCAACTTCATCCTTCATGTATGTGCGGGCCATAAGCTACGCAAAATCAAGAGGATTTTCAACATTATTTTAAGTATTGTACAATTTTCCTATAATCGTTTCATATCCACTCACCACTAATGTCCGAGCAGATTCACCCAACACCTTGACCGCCTTCAATGCTTGCAGCTGTGCTTCCCGAGTCCGGCCCATGTTTATATAATTATCTACCAGCGCTTTGTGAATTTCGTACCGATAGGGTGCAAACTGTTGCCCGTACCGCAGGTGAGCGATACCCTGCTGATACTTTTTCACCTGAAACAGTACTTCCGCCTTCAGTACCAACGCTTCGATGTTGCGCGAGTTCTGGAAGCAAGCCTTTTGCACAAAATATACTGCCTTTTCATACTTTCCCGTGGCAAACAGATACTGGCCCATGACGAACCACATCTCCGACGTGTACTCGTTCAGCAGCGATGGCGATGGCGTGATAAGCTTCTCCAGTTCGGTTATTTTTTTGTTCTTCGCCATCAGAATGGCCAGAATCTGCAGTCCATTTTTCGAGTGTGGTTGCATGGCATGTGCTCGCTTTAGCGTTATGTATGCCTGCTCATACTCACCATTATGGTAGTGACATTCGCCAATCAGAACCAACAGCTGGTGATAGTTCCGGAGGCAGGTGTTCGCCTCGATGCTACGCAACGTTTGGATGGCTTCGGTGTACTTGCGGGCCTGGATGTTGGCGTGCGCCTTAATCCAGCTGCTCATCCATTCGTTGCACTGTGGCGCTAAGGTAGCATCCACGATCAGAGAATTCACCTCGATCCCTTTGACGCCTAGCGTTAGTAGACCTTCAATAGCTTCGAACGCGAGCGGACATTCTTTCAGTACCTCTTTGTACGTCCCAATCGCACTACGCTCGTGACCATGGTTGTGACAAAGCTTGCTGAGTAGCATATTAACCTTCGGGGTGCGTCACGATGACAGCGGGCGGAAATAATAACATTCCCCCATTCATACATACATAACAAACAGCGTGCCGAAATGAGGCTTTCGGTGGTAAATTTGTTCAAGAAAAGTGTAAATGGACACATTTTTCGTGGTAAATATCGTTTGGTAAAGCGCGTAACGGAACGCGCCACACAGACTCAGATCCGCGAGTACGAACAAACCGAGGCCAACATGAAACTGCTGCTCCATCCATACCTGACGAAGGTTCGTTATCTCCTCCCGGTGGTTTGTCGGCACGGTTGATTGTTGTTGCAATTGTTCTTAAACCTTTCCCTAACGTTCACTTTCACAGGAACAATCCAGTGGCCATGCAAAGGAACTGGGCAAGAAGGAAGCAATCGTGGCGAAATGGCGTGAGGAACAGCTCAAAATGAAACCGCACGTCACGATAGCGGAACGTTTGGCCCATCTGCGGGTGAAGGATGTGTGGGATTGAGTAGCAGTGTTCGGTGGAGTTAGTAATATAAAGCAAGCAATATAGGTTGTAAAAATGATTTTTTCCTTTTATTTTATTACAACAACTAGAAGCTTTCACATCAATAACATTGGCCGCTTTGAGCGAGCGCGAATGGTGGTTTACTTTTTCTGCGTGTATATCGGTAACGGTAATAGTATCCGGTAGTGAATAATGTTACTATGAAATAGATTAACTGTTTGTGTGTGTTTGCTGATTGTCCCAAAGTCCGATTAAGCCGGTATCCACCCGAACGGGTTAGGCGTAAGGTCGTCCTTGTGTAACACCTTGCCCTGCGATGAATATTCCGCAAACTGGGCCACAACTGGATCCCGCTGGCACGATGCCATACCGATCACGCGACCCCCTTTGCCGATGTAGAACGCAACGAACTTTAATGCGGCCAAATCACCCTCAACGATCACCTCGTCCGGGTGGCCATATCCACAGTAGCGGAACGATTTGCCAAACAGCACCGTCCAGAAGAATGGAACCGCTTGGAGCGGGGTCGCCTTGCCGATCATGTTGAATGCCGCTACGCGACCATGATACTGCGCAAGCGGATAGTGTCCGATGGTTGCTTGCTGCCCATTGTTCGAGAGCACCGGTGCATTGGCAATGTCTCCGCCCACATACACACCCTCCACATTCGTTTCCAAATACTGATCGGTATTGATTGATCCGTTGCGATTCACCGTAATACCGGAGTCCTGCAGAAACTCCGTGTACAACGTCGATCCGATGCCAAAAATGCAAACGTCCGCATCGAGCACCGTTCCGTGTGAAGGCTTACAGCATCAAGTGGCTTAGAAATAACGATAGCCCCTTGCGGTGAGAGGATTACAATACAAATAGTGTTGTTCCAGTTGGGGGCAGTTTTTAGGCAGCTTAACTCATGCTGTTCTAATTCACACCACTGTTAACGCTCTCTTCATCCGGATTCATCGATGAGAAATAGTTCTAATAATTCAGGAAGTCATCACCGTCCGCGAGCGCGTCGAGAGCAATTAATATTCCCTCACGGCACGCACTAAGACTACCGAGACGGCTTCCTCATCATCCACACTCACTGAGCAGCGTATCCTCCGACACTCCAACAGCCACTCCAATTCGTAAAAAGGTTATAAATAACATACCATTTCTGCCGACGATTCACACCGACGTCAGTCATAAATTAAACACCTCGTCGTTACGATCACACCGAACGGCCCACGGAAGTGACACTCGCGGCGTGGAACTGATAAGAAGTGATTCGTTGCCTCTTCCTGTACGCTGGTGATTGCAGGTGAGACTCGGTTGGAGAACACAGAAAACGCGCATTCGTCATCATTGTGAGGTGCATTCTTGTATGTGAAAAAGCATGATTGAGATGTTCAACTTGCCATGATGTTAAATCGGGCAGGTATTCCGAGCAGGTGAAGACATAGGGGGATTCTTGGTTTTGACCGTGAATCTCACAATTGCGTGTGCCAATGTTGTAAGCACAGCAATGCCGGCATATGCCCAACCGTTAAGAATACGTGCCAACCAAGGCACCAAGCAGAATCGTTCATCGCATGCTCATGGTCATTGCACCGAAGAAAGTATGGTGGAGACTTACTACCCGGTGTTTATGTGTTGTTTGCTGTCATTTTTTAAATAATTTCTTTACGCAGCAACAAAGCTTAGGAATCATTCAGGGACGCACACTTCCTGCTCAGTTCTGTTCGCGGTGAACGGCAACGTGTGTGTGTGTGTGTGTTATGGAAATGGGTTTACAGCAAGAAAAAGAAGCATAATTTTATTCTATTTCGCACATCCGTGTCTCTTTGTTCTTCTTGTGTGCCTAAACCTTTGCATTCGCGTGTTGCGCAATAAGTAAAGTAAAAGTTGTGGACACAACAATATGGCAGCCTAGCCTGTACGTACTCCTGAAGGCATCGTTAGGGTTTTGTTTAGCCAATGCTTGCAGTATTTGCTTTTTACAAACACTTACGCGTTTTTTTTATGCGCGATGCATGAGACGACCATAAAAGTGGAAACATTTTGTTGAAACAATCGCGAGATCTAACCCTGTTGGTTAGAAAACGAACCCGTGGGGCTAAATATAAACCGAGTGCTATAGTTTATGGCTTCTTTTTATAACGACTTCAGTTTGCAGTACAAATTTTAATGACTATTTCCAGTGTATCTTGTTATTTAATTTGTGTGAATGCTGCTCATACTCATAACTTTGTGCAGGCAATATTTATTATTTTTCCCATCACTGTAACACGCTTATTGAAAGCATCATATTTTCTACAAATGAACCAACTGCACCGGGAAGTTTCCACACGGAAACCGAATGTCGAAACGATGCTATAACAATAAAACAAGATAAAAGTGCATCATTCTCTCGATCGCAGGGATTCATAGGGACATTTATATTGCGTTGTTCCGTCGTTGTTTTTTT
>KZ061933.1:169893-191327 GCA_002091835.1 Anopheles maculatus | reverse complement strand
TTTTTAGTTTTCGTAACAAAGTATGCTGCTTCATGGATGCTTTTTGGATTCACTGGCCTCGCTTCACAAAAACCGCAACATTTTCACGATTGTTTAGACATGCATGGGAACGCTTGCAGTATGGCCCTGATAAACTCCGTAACTTCCACAGGGAACGCGATGGCCTTCGTGCGGATGCTTCATGCGGGCGCACTACACGAATCCACCGGAGCTGCCGAATTCGTCTCAAACCCACCGATGGCAGCCGAAAATCAAACGGAAACCGATTCGCGCCCGAACTCCTCACACGTTGAGCAATCTGTCCAGCACTGGAAACGGGACATGGCAACCGTACGCTCCAGCTGGCGCCTAGAGAACGAATTCTTCCGTTGCGCCCGAACTCCTCACACGTTGAGCAATCTGTCCAGCACTGGAAACGGGACATGGCAACCGTACGCTCCAGCTGGCGCCTAGAGAACGAATTCTTCCGTTTGCTTCTTAACGCGTTCGATGGATTCCGCCGTCGACGGACGAACCAGACGGCGGCGGACGGGGAAAACGCATCACCCGCGGACAGTTTCGTACATTTGGAGCTGTTCTATCTAATCATCCCACCGCTTACGATCAGCTACGTGGAGGCAATGCTAAAGGCGAAGGAAACGATCGCGAAAAAAGATCGACACGGCACGTTCCTGCCAACGGACGATGGTTTCGTAATGGGTAGGAATTTGGTTCTGTCGCACGTGTGCCACACACAGCATAATGTAATTGCTCTTTTGTCTCTCAGGACTGTCTTACCTGCTGACGCTACTCAACCAAACGGCCGCCTTCAATTCGCTGCACTGGTTCAAGGAGGTACACACGAAGTATGCGCGAGAAATGGCAAAACTCAATCAACAGACGGCTGGCGGTGGTGCAAACCCACTGCAGACAGCAACGACAGAACCAGCGGACGAAAAAATGCTACCAACGGTATCGCTCACCCGCAAACGGTTAAATGCCATGCAGCACGAGTTCGATCAGCTGCAGTACAATCTGTCCAGCTCGAAGATTTTTTTCAAATAGAAGTGCGTAAGTAAGTAAGCGTGTTATAAACATTCCTCTATATGATGTTTCGAGTCTGCTGGAAAGAGTATCTTATTTATTTATTTCATCCATAATGACGGCTTAACGCCGTATTGTCAAGTATCTTATTTAGCCATGTGCAATATACAAATGTGGTTAACAAACTTATACAGTCTGAGTCTATGTGGGTTTGAAAAAGGTTTTTGTTAAAAGAAATTAGCTCCTATTTCTTTACAGTATGAATACGTACCTTACACCAAATGCCTTCCTAGCTATCCGAACTGCTGTCGTGGTCCCTACTTCGCTTCGCATGGCTGTGTTTACCCTTCTTAGCTTTTTTGCGTTTTTTCGTGAGCTTTTTCTTATACTTTTTACTCTTCTTTTTGCGTTTGTCGCCCCTGCTGCTACTACTACTGTCCGTATCACTTTCATCTGAACTATTTGAACTACTAGAGGACAGCGATCGGGATCGTTTCCGGTGTTTGCGTTTCTTTTTCTCCTTCCGTGCTTCCTTCGCCCTTCGAGCACGTTCTTTGCGTTCCGCCTTTTCTGCCTTCCGTTTTTCCTCCTCCTCTTCCTGCTTGCGAAGTTCCTGCAGTGGGGTGAGATAGTTTTGTTCCGGCGATTCACTACCGGGACGCTGCTGGCTTGGCACTACCTCATGACTTTGCGGATCAACCTGTTGGGTGATTAGAGCAGGATATTTAGCGGATATTGGCTGGTGCCTGTATATTTGTGCCTCTTACCGTAAGATAGTTCCGACACTGATACGTCAGGTGTCCCGGGAAGCCACATTTTTTGCAGGCAGCGCGAACATTTTCCTTTTGCGACAAACCGGTTAGATACTCCATGGTGTGATTGTTTTGCTGTTAATAGTCCGTTAATTGTTGTATATTAGCACATTGTACATGCTATATGTAGTGTAACACGGACTTCTACTGTGGCTGTACACAACGTTTGAATATGTGAACTATTTTAAGTGATTTTGTTGCGCTGCTGAACGCTCCAGTATGTGCTTGTTTTGTTTGTTTATTTGTTTGTAATCGCAACGCCATCATTTGACAGCTGCATGTTGTGCAAAGCCTTACAAATGTAGCATTCAGTTTGAAGCCCTACAAAATGGTTCGCGTTATACGGAATTTTCAACGAGTTAATTTCAATTAAAACATTAGATATGGGTCCCACTAAAAGTTGCTCTTAATAAGAGGAAATGGGAGGATTTTTTAACAATTCCTGCATGGTCGCAATATCAAGCGCTACCGTTTGCTTGCCGTTTTACTTTGGCCAACCACTGTCGCACCGCTGTCAGCTGACAGCTGGAGAGCAAAAGGAAGAAGAGAAGACAAAACAACACAACTGTCACAACATTCGATTGCACAGGATCCGTCTTTCAGCTCGAGTTCCAAGTTTTTCGATTGTCCCCTTCGGATTTCTACCCGCAGCTCGAACATGGCTAGCCGCGAAGCCGTACGCCGGACGGTCCAATCCGTGCGACCCATCCTTTCCGTGGATCGTGAGGAAGCACGCAAACGTGTGCTCAACCTCTACAAGGCATGGTATCGCCAAATTCCGTACATTGGTAAGTGGCGAGCTGCACGGTGGCGTTGTGTGTTATGTCATAGGAATGCTCCCTACGGCAAACGGATATCGATCCTTCAGCAAGGGTTTGTTATTGTTTGATTCGTTTGATTCGTATGGTTTCGCTTTGCAGTGATGGACTACGACATCCCGAAGTCGGTTGAGCAGTGCCGGGATAAGCTGCGCGAAGAGTTCCTCAAGCACAAGAACGTCACCGATATTCGCGTGATCGATATGCTCGTCATCAAGGGACAGATGGAGCTGAAGGAATCGGTCGAGATCTGGAAGCAGAAGGGACACATTATGCGCTACTGGAAGGAAAGCCAGGAACCGAAACCTACCGACTTCCTGTCCAAATTCTTGTCCGGTCAAAATTAAACACTCGCGGAGGCCCGCGACTGTCTAAACTCGTCGATAGTGGATAGGAGGCACGTCAGTAATGGTGCTGACGAATGTTGGGTGTAAATAAAGGAATTAAAAACAAAATCATATTCACCCGTCGTAGAGAATGCAAAGAACAAAAATAAGCGAACAGCGGATTAGTGGGTTTGCAAAGGACAGGTTGGGCTTTTGAGAAAGCTTAATTACGTAGCTAAAGAACAGCAAACAGTGGATTGAATGTTAAGCTAATTTAAACAAAAAATACAACTTTATGAAATCTGTTTGATGCAAAACATCTTCTACAATGCAGCATCGAGGGGTCCTGATCTGGCCCATTTTACTTTCTGGGATTGATTTTACCTCTAGCCGAATAGTCTATCTTGCGTACGGGGAGACAAGCCCGACACTATTCGATATCCTCCGGTTCTGGTGAGCGAATATCGATACCTCTATCGTATTTGCAATCGGAGTTCCCCAAATGCAGAATAAACTCGTGGAAAGTAAAATGTTTTATTTTTGTGTAATCATTTACCTATCGTGTCTAGATAAAACAAAATAAAGTAATTAAAAAGATTTCCATGCTTCAACAAATTGAATAACAATACAACAACCAAACGTAAAAACCCGACAAAATAAAAGAAAGTATTTTAATTTAATGTTACTCCATGATTTTACATATCTCCCACAACAATTCCACTCCGGAAGAAGTCATGCTAGTGCTACAACATTTTGCTCCTTATTTCAAAAGCTTAGCAAAGCTCCGCTCTATTACAAACTCCGATAGAGGGCGCTTCAAGCAACTACACCGGCCACCATCTAGTGGCTGGTTGCATAAGCTGCGTGCTTCGTGGGATTTTACATCACTTTACCACAATGTACCGTCGTCGCATTGTTAAATGAATCCGTTACAATAGTTGGGATTTAAATTGTTTTTCGGATCACTGCTGACCGACACAGAAACATATAAAGATACGTAACACATAGTTTCAATTAAATATTTGCAGTAATTTGCCTGATTTATTACTCGTCTCCTTTTCGCGTTCCGTTGTTTTGTAATTTTGTTCTTTTTTAGCTAGGTTTTTTGTTTTATCACCGACCACGCGCGCCCTTTGCAATGGCAGCGCGATTCATGCACTAAAGAGTAAGAGCAGCCATCTCGTGATTTGTTGTGTTGTAGTGTAGCTGCTGTCTATCTGTTTTGTTGGTTTGTTTGTTTGCTTGCTGCACACTTGTTTATCGTCGTTTTGCTTTAAATGCTAGTGGTGATGCTTCCCCTTTCTTTTTGTTCTGCATCTTCTGCCATTTGTTGTCTGCTACTACAATCCTCTCTATATTTACAGCTTAACTTGTTAGGGTTTTTTGTGTATATAAGTATATACGATCTATACTATAGATTTATGTATATTTATAGATCAATAAATTACTCTTTTTTGTTCTTTCCGCATTACTCGAACTTGAACTCTCTCTACTACAACTAGATGAAGATTATACACCCCCCCTTGCCGGTTGGTTTTCGTTTCGCATTATTAAAACACGCATTGCAGCTCCCTTTTGCCAAAGTTTCTCCTACAGAATTCGGGGCACAACACTCTCTTCCTTCCCTTCCTACGCAAACATCAAATGTTCAAACATCAAAATCGATTTACGTCAGCTACTGCTGCTGAAACTGCTTGTTCGGTTTTTACTAGAGTTTAAATTGTCCCGTTTTCTGTTTTGCGTATTCTACTGCTACACTACAATGTATACAACATATATAATATTTAATCTCGCTCTTCATTCCCCGTTTTCGTCCTTGTGTTTTCTTTTTAATACATCACTTCGATTGTTTTCGATTTTGAATTACCACCGTCTCTTACTACTGCCCAAACAAACGTTGTTTGATTTTTCTTCTTTAATGCTTTTGAATGATTTCAAGTTTAGTTTAAGGTGTAGTAGAAACAAAAAGAAAACAACTGGGTTAATATTCCCTTTTCGATAAAAACAATACGGCCGCGATTAACATTAATCTCCGGTTCGTCCACCACAAATTGACACATTTTGACTGGTCTTGCACATTTTGTCCTCAAAGTAGTTACGACTCCTCCGAGCGCCGTGTGCTCCGTGTGTAACAGAAGGGGCCCTTTGGGGTGTTCCTCCCCAGCCCCAAAAGGAAATTAAACCGTAAAGGTAAACAAACAAATAATAAACCGGTAAACTGTGAAGACTAGAATAGAATAATCGGTTGTATTGTGGAGGGTTCTTGCCAGCGGTTCTGCCACTCCAGAAAGGAAAAAGATGCATGATCGTCATTCGGTAGGCGTTGTACAGACTTTGAGGAATTGACAGTTTAGTTGACAACACAAAACAAAAAAAAAACCATCTCCAAAGGAACCCTGACGGATTTACGATTGATGATTGTAATTGCGGCTGGATGGATGGTTGGTGGCGGCTATGGCACAATCATTGTTACACCAAAAATACTGTTTTCCGTTACGCGTTTGCCTACGTTCAACAAAGTGTACTAAAAGAACGGACAGAACCGGATAATCCAATGCCTACTAGGATTATCCATCGCTGTCAAATTGTAAATTTTGTTTTCCTGTTACTAGCTGTCAATTTGCATAGGATGACACTTTGTTGACGCAACACCTGATAGTGGTAGTTAGTAGTAGTAGTAGTGGAATTGGGTTCGGGGACGATAGCGCATAGTAAGTAAGCAGTACAATTTCACTCAAATCCCTCAAACATTTCTAGTATCAACGATTCAGCGAGGCCGATCTCTCTCTCTAAACTCTAAACTCCCTACTAGCAGCTATAAGGAACCATTACACGCACGCACGCGTTGCACAGCCATCTTCGATCATCATCGTGCGGTTTATCAGCATGCCGATCCACGCCGATGCATCGTTGCGGTGGTGGAGGTACTGGTGGTACCCGTTCAATACTAACTCCCGACCATGATGTGCGTCGTGAACGAGTCCATCTCGTTGTCACCGCACACGACCTTACTCGGACCCTCGAGCATTGGACCCTTCAGCCCGAGCACATCCACATGATCACCCGTATTGAACGAACCGATCTTGTAGCATCCTGGGAACATATCGTACAGCTCGTGCGTCGTGCCGAGATCCATGTCCAGGTACGCAAACTCCCAGCAGCTCGATCCACCGATCGAACTACTGCTACCGGTTCCGCTATGCTGATGGTGGTAGAGGCTGCTGTGCTGATGCTGCTGTTGCTGCTGCTGATGATGATGGTGATGGTGGTGGTGCTGGTGGTAGTGTTGCAGGGCTGAGGCACAGGATGAGAGCAACGGGGATGAAGCCGCACTACTAAGCGTCGTCAGATGGCTAATGTCTGACCGTGCGCTACTGTTACTGCTCGTAAGCGTCGTCAGCGAGGTGAGCGTAGTGGTCGAGCTGGGTGAGATCGATCGTTCGTGATCGTCACTGCCCGCATCGGCTACCGTGGCGGAAGGAGCCGCCGGTACGGTCGGATCATCCACCACATCACCTTCCGGCGTGGTCGCTACCTCCATATCGACGTCCGTGTCCACTTCCTTGCACTTGCCCGGCGAGGAAGAACCCGCACCGCAGGACCCGCCATTTGTACTGTTGCCACTGGTGCTGGAGCTGTTACTATTGCTACTGCTGCTGCTGCTGCTGCTGCTGCTATTGCCGCTACTAGAGCTAGAGCCGCTGCCCGTTACCTCACTCGAGCTGCCATCGACACGTGCTAAGGCGTCGGCCCCAACACCACCACCATTTGGTCCAGATCCATTAGAATTACTCCCTCCACCGTCACTCCCGGACGCATCGGACGCGCCGGAACTCACCGAACCACCCGCAATACCGTCCTCCTGAGATGGCACAGACGTGGCAACAGTTGGGACGGAGGAGGATGGTAAAGAGCCTCCGCCGCTCTCATCACAGCTAGCACTATCGACGACCACATCGACGACGTTCGAGGATGGCGATGCAGCGCTACTGCTACTACTACTACTACTGCTATTGCTTGTACCATCGTCATCTACCACCACCGGTACCGGTCCGGTTGGGGACGTCACGAACAGATCGCTTCCATTCAGCGGATCCAACGCCGACTGGGACGACAAACTAAGCACCGAACCCCAGTTGATCGGACCGTTCGCATCGGTTTCGAGGTGATGATGGTGATGCTGGTGGTGGTGTAGTTGATGTGGCTGCATCTGTTGCTGCTGCTGCTGCTCATCCTGCTGCTGCTGCTGCTGGTGATGGTGGTGATGATGGCTGTGAATGGCTGCTAGCTGCTCGTAGGTACTGGAAGTACTGCTGCTTGTACTGCTTGTATTACTGCTAATATCACTACTGGAACTACTGACGTTTGGAGTGCCACTGTCACTGTCACTGTCGCTACTACTGCTGCCACCATTGCTGGGCGCGAGTTCGACTGTGGCGTTGCTGGTTGAACCGTTGGTCGCCGGGAACGGAGTTGCCCGTCCCGATTGAGGATCCTTCAGTGGGTGTTGCGGATGTGGACCACCGTTGCCGGTGTTCAGATGCGGCGACATCGGATGTAACTGGTGCTGCAGATGAAGGTGTTGATGCTGTTGTTGCTGATGCAGCTGTTGCTGCTGCATTTGCTGCTGCTGCTGTTGCTGTTGTTGTTGCTGGTGTTGCTGAGACTGAGGATGCGGATGATGATGATGATGCTGCAGGTGGTGATGATGATGGAGCGGGTGTAGCATGTGTTGTTGCGAGTGTTGCTGCTGATCGTACGGCGAAAGCTGCATCGTTATCGTGGAAGGATCACCGTATCCAGCGCCACCTTGCGCGGTTGGTCGATTGGCGGCGGGTGGTGCTCCGAGCCGATTGCCGAAGTAATCCCCAGACCCCGATGTGCCGGTGGCTGTTGCTGGAGGTGGTGGTGGTGGCGGAGGTGGCAGCGGAGTAAGCTGATGATGCATGCCGGCATGCTGCTGTTGCTGCTGTTGTTGCTGCTGCTGCTGCTGCTGCTGCTGTTGAAGATGGTAATGATGTTGCTGGTGTTGCTGGAAGTGTTGCTGCTGCTGCTGCTGATGGTGTTGACTGAACTCTTTGTTTTCATTGTCAATCTCCCGCTCGATCGATTTCAGCGTATTGCATATCAATACCGACCGGTACAACGACTGGTCGGACGCTTGTCGGAATCGGGCCAACTTGAACATGGATAGGTTCATCATCTTCAGCCGACGTTCCTTGTAGCACTGCTTGTTGCTACACGACATGTTCCGCCCATCGCAGCATCGTTTCAGATGATGCGGTCGCGCACCTGGCATCACTCCAGGCGCACCGAAAGGACCCTGCGCTTGTTGTTGCTGCTGTTGCTGCTGCTGCGCTCCCATCGGGATGGCCGGATTCATAGGACCGGGAGAACCGCCCGCTCCTACTCCAGCGGCCGCCGCCGCATTACTGTAGTTGGCCGAACCGAGCTCGAAGTAGCTTTTACCGTTCTCCGCACAGCGGATCGTTTGCTGCGAGGTTGGCGCTTCGTACGGAGGCGAATAGTAACCGTGCTGGGCCCAACCGTACCCCCGATTGGCGTACTGCTGCGCCCCATTGTTTGCTGCACCGGTGCGCGCACAGTTTTGGTACGGTTCGGGGAAGTAGCCCGGTTTCGGGTAGGCCGGACTCGCATATCCTGCCCCAGCGATGGAAGCCACCGTAGTGCCACGGTTCGGCGAACAGGGATACCGCATCGACGAGTACCCGGGCAGGATCGTTTCGTCGTCATCGAAATCGTCCTCGAAATCATCATCATCATCGTCGAGATCGTCGGCCACGAGCAGTGTGGTGGCTAGAGTCGATCGTGTACTATCGGACGCACTGCCCCAAGCTTCACCCGGTACGGCAACGGCCTGCAGCTTGCTGATGCTATCCACAATCGGTTCACAGTTCCAAGCGCTCTCGCCCGGTACCGCGACTGCCTCCAGTTTCGCGATTGCATTCTCCTCCGGTTCGGCCGGTAGTGGGGCGGTCAGGAGAATCGGTGCCGTTGGGCTCAGGATCGTCGGCGAAGCGGTAATGAAGGGACTACTGACCGTGATACTGCTATTGCTATTAGTGTTGCTGGTTGTGCTACTACTACAAACGTTGCTTAAGCTACTATTACTCTCGGTCGCCGTCGTGGCGCTAGTAGTTGTACTAATGCTGCTGCTGCTACTATTACAGCTTTCATCTTCCTTCTCCATAGTGGTCGGAAGGGATGGCTGTTCTTGTTGGTGTGCTGGTGCAAGACCACCATTGTGATCCTGTTGTTGCTGCTGCTGCTGCTCCAAGTCGTCATCGTATCGAGGACTCTTGCATGCCTTAATACCGTCGTTCTCTTCTCTTTCGGAACTTTCCAGTCGCTGTTCCGGTTGGACCGGGGACATTTCCGGGACCGTTTCTTGCTGCACATCGACTATCATGTCACTGTCGGTGCGCTGTGCAACCTGTACGGCCGATGCTGGGCTGGTAGAAATTTCGTCGTATTTGCGCTTGTTGCCACACAGCGTCGTACTGCTGGTGCTGCTGCTGGTGGTGCTAATGGTGGTGCTGACAGGCATACTGGTGACAGCCGTGGCCGTGGTTGCTTCCGTATCTTGACCCATTTTTAGTGTTGAATGCTGCAAAACAGATCGAAGCAGAGAAAAAACGGAAGGGAAAGGTTATTATAAGTAACTGCAACGTTATATATGTAAAAAGATGCAAAAGTTTGATGCTAACAGTTCGATTTATTAAGTTAGAAAATTGATCATTTTAACTGATTGCTTTTAGAAAAGAATATGTTAGCGAAAGGTATAACAAGTTATTGCTCAAAGAAAAATAACTCTCTAGATTAGATTTCGTCTAGAAAACAAACCCTGTTCTTAGGCTTAATGACCTGCTTATGATCATACTAGACCTACAACTAGACTGACTGGAACTAGACTGATGAATGGGATTAATGAGAAAAATCTAATCCTCAAATCGGAAGCAGTTTGTATGGAGACGCCCACTCTAGCCACCACATGTCACACAGGTGAAAACATAGACCTTAATAGTAGATGACAGAACTCAGGTTAATATATGTACTTCATGAAGTAAATCAATTACTACAAGTGTCTTAAACACAACCCCACACACACACGCAACGGAACCCAATCAATGAATCCATCATCGAACCCTTGAATGAATGCAATGTGTCCGCGAACGCGAATGAATGAATGGCGAATTTCGCCCTCACCAACCACGTGTGCAATAATCACATAAATTAACCGAAAAGCGATAAACCGATCATAAAAATCATATGGTGGTGAGGGTTCCCACTGTTTCCACAGCCCAAAAGTGATGGAAAGGAAGAAGTCGAGAGAGATTCCTTCGTTTTGCTTTCTTATGCCTCTAGGAACTCTTTTCCGGCTACACCCCCCAGGTCTACGTGTGAATAATTGTTGGCCATTGGTTTTTTGGTGGTTTGTTTTGCTTTTTTGGTAGGCATAATAAACTCAGGATGCGTCTCGACAGCGACCGGTTGCTTCGGTTGGGGAAGGAGGTAACATTTCGCTAATTGTACGATTGGCAACAATTGGCAAAAGCGTTATATTGTTGGGCTGTTTTCAACAGGTAGGTGTAGATGGTAGCAGCATCTTAAGGGTAGCATCGAACATGATTGCTGCTGATTCATTAATGAAGACTTGGAGGTAGACAGCAGAACACACTAAAGTTGCCACAGATTGTAGTTGTTTCAATGTCCTTAAAGAGACTCTCTAATGCCTAGATTAAAGTTAGTAAAAACAGGCAACTTCTCACAAGGAAAAAGGAACGGAAACGGAAAAGCTTGGGCTGAGAAATGCACGTCTTCGTCATCGCCGTCTGCGCTACTTTCTTGTGCCCGTTTGATCAATCACACACGATAGAGGTTGCACATACAACACGTCTAACTAACATAAAGAACGTAGAACGGTGCTTTTAGGGAAATAGTTTTAACCTTCCCAAGCAGCAAAACAAAAACCCGACCGCACCGTAACCATACACGATTAGAATGAAACCCCCGTGATTGTTGGAATACAGATTCAGTCTCCGCTACTAGACCTACGGCCATCCTGGTTTCCCGGACACAGCACGGCGCGAGTCACGCGATCTTACGCACGCCATCGTGCAACGGCCAAAGTGACTACACAACAAGAACCACCGAAATAAAAAAAAGGAAAATCTGTCGGGTGTTGGTAAAAGAGTGTATATAAATACATCCACAAAATTCCACACTCAACTTTAAAAATATATAAAACCATATCGGCGGGGATTGCCCATTTAAAAATAGACGAAAACTACAACTTCGTTCGCTTGAGATGACGTATGTCTTGTGTATTAGCTTAAGCTTGTTTCTTACTTATTATGTTAAGAAACTCAAAGAATTCTTGGTGGAGTAATATGGGTGCATCTCGAAGGACTCTCTGATGGTTGGCAAGGACCCGCTGCCCCAACATCATCACAGCCCCTTTTCCAACAGTCCGGAGTGTCCGGTCGCCGTCGTGGCGCTAGTAGTTGTACTAATGCTGCTGCTGCTACTATTACAGCTTTCATCTTCCTTCTCAAAACGGTTTCTTCGCACGACCGTCACCCGCGATTGTTGTTTTCCATCGGGGGGCCCACGGTCCGTTGCGTGACCTGTTTAGGTGTGTGTGTTTTTGTGTGTGTGTGCTGCTTCTCTTCCTTTCGATTCAAGGACTCTCTGATGGTTGGCAAGGACCCGCTGCCCCAACATCATCACAGCCCCTTTTCCAACAGTCCGGAGTGTCCGGAAAAATATAAGCGCCCTACATAAGACCTCCTCGTTCGCCACAGAACCAAACGACCCTAGCTGTTTGTCGAAAAAACGGTTTCTTCACACGACCATCACCCGCGATTGTTGTTTTCCATCGGGGGGCCCACGGTCCGTTGCGTGACCTGTTTAGGTGTGTGTGTTTTTGTGTGTGTGTGCTGCTTCTCTTCCTTTCGATTCAAAAAAAAAAGCACAGCACAAGATTGCGTGTCGGCACGGTCGGCGGACAAAAGAAGCGCGTGTTCCGAAGACGACGGGGTTCACATGGCGAGGTCATCGAGCCAGTTCGCTTCTTTCACCACTACGGCGCGTTGCCTGTCGAAGGAATGGCGTCGCCAAAATTCTTTCCACCAGATCACGCACCCACGCACGGGTGACGGTCGTCCGCTCAGGCTGTGGGATTGTGTTTGTGAGATTTTGGGGAGGTTTTATTTTTTGTTACCAAAAGATCTCATACCCCTGTGCATACTACTCTGGTGGTGAATGAACAAGGCTGATGATGCTCCAAACATAGAGACAGACAACATGTGTTACTCGACGAGAGTCAACCAAATGTTACCAAAAGTTGCAGTAGTTATAACATTTAGCTAGAAGCTGAGAACGGGAAGATCTCCGGCTTGAAGTCTTCGCGCGCAAAGTGGTATCGATCGTCGCCATTTTTTTTTGCGCACATGGAGTAGATCACACTGTGTTTATCTTTTGGGGGAAGCGCTCGGAAAACTTGATCGCTATCCGCCGGTGGGATAATTTTATACTCGACCGCACCCCATCCACAAACCTCTACATTCCGTCGACGGGGGTGGTGGTTGTGTTGTTTGTATGGCGCATCGGCGCACAACAAAGCGCCCGAATATGATCGGGCCAGCTTGCGCAGTCGCAGTTAACTGTTGACGGTGAACATTCTTCACGAGCGAGAGAGAGAGAGTGTGCGCGCGCGTACGACTAAAAATGGATAAAAATGAGTCCATGTTCACCATATGTCCTCCAGACATTCTGAGTGCTCCGGTGTGGTGATGATAGCGATAAGGATTGGCTCACAGATATTGGGCATTCCCAGACGCGGAAGTGACACGGCCGATGACGACAAGCCTACGGACAGGTCCTCCATCAACTGGAACGAAAACTCCCGTATCTCTCACTCTCTCTCGCGCTCTTTCTTCCTATCGAGGGGTTGCGCTTTCTGCTTTCTTTTCCACAGACACACACAAAAAAAACCATAAGAAAATCCATTCACACAATGGTGAAAGACGTGCACGCCCGTGCGATCGGGAGAGATCGCGATCGAGCACGCGAGAAGGAGATCGGCCACCCCTGTTTTCCTCTTTCATCCCCCACCCCACCTCATTACGCATAACCGCCCGTGTCTGTGCTAGAAGAAGGTGCATCACAACAGAGCTCTACAACAGCGTTGCCATAGCAACCTGACGGCAGCAGCGAAAAAAAAAACAGGGTAGAGAAAGATTATTAAACTCTTGCTCGTGGGGAGAAAGAAAATAGTTAACGGTTTTTCTTCACTTCGAGCAGCTCTTATTTTCTCATCCATTCCCCACGGGCTGGGCGCCCCCATCGTCTGATCCACTTGGTCTCTCTCTCTTCCTTTTTTTTGCTATCTCACTTCGAACAACACATCTCGCTCTGTCCTTCTGGTTTCCCTTCGGCATTTTTCTTTTCTTTTTCGATCGTTTCCTTCTCTTCGGTTGCTATAGTTTCCAATAAAGGGAGCTTTCATTTGGCTTCATGGATCGCGTTTTTCCCATCGAATGTGTGCGCGAACGGGGTGGGGAGATTGATGATGCGCAGGCGAAGGGATCCACACGATCGTTGCCTTCTTTCGTGGTAACAGTTCATCCACACCATCACCCCTTTTTTCCAACTAACACCCCACCCTTCTCAAACGTTCCATTTGCGCGATGGAACACAGTGGAATGGAAAATAGCGCAAAAAGGCAACACGCCGTCAAACGAAGGTGTACGCAAAGGCAGCGCTGGATAAACCAAAAGGCGAGACGGACAGCAAGAAAAAAATAAAGCGTATCCCCAAGCAAGAAAGAGAGCGAGCGTTTATGTAAGACGACAGCAACGGAACGAGAGGCAAGAGCTGTATCGGCGTCGCCGCGAGATTATTGCGAGGCCGTTTCTGCTCAGCGCGCCCCGTTCAACTGTTCGTCTTGTGGTGGTGGTGGAGTTCGCTTGAAATTAACTTTTGATGAAGGCTCGCGTTTTTTTTTCTGCACATTTTTTCCTCTACTAGACCCCTCTGCAATGGCTGGACAGTATTCGCGCGATTCAGGAGGTCTTAATGAACATGGCTTACACTCCAAACTCCAACAACAAACCGTTTGCGTTTTGGGGAGCGATAATGTTGATGAGTGGATTGCAGATTGCAGATTTGGTGTCGTTTGTGTGTTTGCAAACGTAGCGCGTGTCCGCTCACTACTTTGGCTGCTGATGCTGTGATAATGAGGGGGATTCGAACACACTTTACAACGCAAAACAAACGTTTTCGCGCGATACAAAAACCTATGCAACACATGTGCGTCCTTTTTCCGACACCGCAATGAACGGTGGTTCTTAACACTTAAACAACAGTTCTAGTTCTCGTGACACCGATCAACTGCAATACCAACTATTTTGTTAACTTTAACTTTCACACATGTTGCAACCAATAATGTTATGCACTTGAACAATTCAAGCCGATGGCATAGGAAAAGGGACCAACCACGCACGAATACTATGGTAAAAGCTGCACAAAAAAGGCTCAAAAACTGACATTTCCTTTAAGCAGGTATTCAATACACTGAAAGACAAACTTAGCACATAGTAAAGAATTAAAAATGCTTTTTTTGTGAACATAAGCTTAGCAATTCTATCGCTACAAATAGATAAATAAACCAATCGTTCGAACCACTCCAATCTTGTCAATCAAAAAGGCAGAAAGGATGCACCGATACGCTTCCTTTTGTCGCACCGTCCACACCAACACAAGCACAACCACAACAAACGCAACAAACGTCACACAACAGCCGCTTTTGGGTTGGCAGTGCGATGCATCGTACATACAGACTGCTACGATCATACATCGGGATCAAAAACACTTACAGCATAACCGCCGCCGAGTGGATGTTCTATGATGCACATTGAGCCGAAGGACAGTTTCCGCCGATGGCAGGCCGGTGACAGTCGCAGGATAACCGAATTGCCGTCAAACGGGCGATGCACCGACAGTAATGCACCGGCACACAACGCACACCTGAATTGCACATTCAGAAGTTTCGTACACGCAACAACACATACATCAAACCGCTTGGCAGGTAGGTAATAGACGTGATTTGCACCGGATAAGTTTAGACGAAATGTAGCACAGAACCCACCGGAACGGCACACACAATTTTACTTTTGCCCTTTTGTTGCCCGATAAACTCGAACCAAACATAAGTGAGAAAACTATACCAACACTTTACCAACACTTTTCACGAATGTTTCACACGGAATATTTCTTCTTTTTTTTTCGCTTAACCTCTCTATTAGGATTGTTTGCACTGGCACAAAGCGCTGAATTTCCACGCCACACACTTGTTAAACCGTTTTTAACTCAAAATTGCACCCCATTTGTTCAAAAGCGCGCGCGTACGAAAATCGAGCGCAAGAAAATGGTACGTACGTACGTGGTTCGTGTTCGCGCGTTTGGGAAAAAGCTGTACGTGCGTACCGTTGGAACTCCGGCGAGGTAAAACTTGCCGAAGCGCGTTCGAAACTTCCAGGAAGCGCCCGTTCACCATCCGCGAGCACAAAACACGTTTACGCTCTCGGATTGGTAAGCAAAATGCGGCGCACGCGAGAGAGAGAGTGTGAGCGAGCGAGCGTACGAATTGCTGACAACAAAAGGAACGCGCTCGTCGCACGTATACAACCGCACCGTACTGCACACACACATCCACCGACCGATCCGAATACGTCAAACAGAGGCTGTACGTCGCTGCAGTATTGCGAGAGCTGTCATTCGAAGCAACAAAAAAAAAACACACACACAAGAGAGAAGGAAAAAAGGACGACGATAAAGAAGGTCTACGCAGCATCAGGCATTCCAAAAACGAGGAAAAAGAAAAAGGGAAAATAGGGAAATGTACCGCGCGCCGGATAGCGGCAACCTTTCTTCGGGGGGTTGTCTTCTAATCCTCTTTTGGGACGGACATGCATGCAAGGACCGGCAGGCTGGAAGGATCGAAACGATCGTAGGCAAACGGCAAAAACGGCCCTCAGTGATCTCGCAGCAAGTAAGTGGGACAGGGAAATTGGGAACGGATAGGTGAGTTTTTGAAAGTAAACACGTTTTTCCTGGTGGCCCATATGCGTGTGTGTGTGTGTGGATCGGGTGCGGGTGTACAGAACATGCAAAGGATCATCAACGGTCCTCGCATCCCTCCACTACACACGCACATCCTGCTAAAGTTACACAGGTAAGGGACAAAAAAGTCTAGGCATTCGAGGTTCGAGAATCCTGCCTTCCTGCCTAGTCACACAGGCAGGTAAACGCAACGAGATGGTGTGCGTTTGAGAAAATCGGTTGTACCAATTTTTGTTTATATCCGTCGTCACGAGCATGGTTTTATTCGTTGCATGGTGGGCAAGCATGGCCCAAAACTCCCGCCAACGTGGTCGGTGCGTTCTTATCGGCGTTTGAAGTGCAACGAGGGGCGCACCTGACAAGGTAAGCAATTGCGCAAACGGTATTCGTACATCCTTCCCTTTTATGCGATACTTCCGAACTTTGATCCTGGCGGAGGTAATACGGGATGAATACAGGTGATTTTGTTCGCCTGTTCTATTGTACTGATCGCTCAAGTACGTTACGTTCAAAGTTTGTTATTGTTTTGATTTGAAGTTAGAAATTTGACATTTATTGGACAGCAAGTTGTATTCAGCTCAGGGCATATCTCGGTTAAAAATATGTACATGCAAAAAGCTCCCTAAACTTCGTACCGAAATGATCTCCACGTTATCCCCAATCGGTTCCCCATAAGTATCGTAAACAACTCAAACCTATCGGAAAATAAATCACCCATTACAACCCAGCTCATCACTAGTCACTAGGTAATCAAACGATGGCTACTAGATGTACACGTTAGTGCAACGAACACTGACGTCGGAGGTGGTGCATCTTTTACCCGCCAAAATCTTTTTTAGCTCCTAGCAACGAGATCCAACCGCCCATCCATTGGATCATCCCGAGGTGTACCACGCATGAAGAGGTTCACTATTCAAAGAAAGGATATCCTTTTATTCTCAATTCCACCTCCTTATCCAGTCTCTTCTTAAGTGTCGCTCGGCTAAGCACACGGATGCACACGTACGCATCCCATACGAACCCCCTCAAGGAAGTGGCAAATAGGAACAGCAAGCAAGCAACAACAACACGCAAAACAACCCTCTCCGTCCAAAAGGTTGCGTATTTTCGGGTGGATTTTTTTTTTGTTTGTTGCTGCACAGGGAGACATCTACTAGCGCGCGCGCTTAGAATCCGTAGGGTGAAAAGGTGGTGTTTTGTGTGGCGCAAAAAAAAAGTATACGCAACGGATAAACAACAAAACATGGACAGAAATATGAGGCAAACGAAATTCGCTGGCTAGGATGAAAAGGCGTACACAGACACACGCGCGACCACGGGATACGCGGAGACACGAAGGCCACCCGAAACGACGATCTAGACCACTCGCGGAAAGGGTGGGGGGAGGGAAGGGGGTGTCGGAAATTGGGGGTTTCAGGGGGTCCGATCTGAATTGGACAGGGTAAGGCGCAAAGCCAGCAAGCAGTGGTACGACGGCGAACGGATGGAACGGCGAAGTTTGTGTGGATGTTTTATATTCCGGTTTGGTGCTTCGAACGCTTCGTTTCGGGCAATTCCACCGCCCCACCTTGACAGGTTGTGGTGCTGTGCTTCATGCAACATCTCACCATCCCGCGCTCATCCACCCAATGCTTAGTATGCGCCATTCTGCCCAATATGAGTTCCTATGCTCCCCGCCGTTGTTCCGTCTAGTGTGCGATGCTCTCGAAACTCTTTTGGACCATTTTCCATCCCGATCCATACACACACCATCCGCATGCATATCTCATGGGGCTTTCAGAGGTTTCGAGTTTTTCTTCCCCAGTCGTCGAGGCTCGGGAACGGATTCGAAAGGGGCATCATATACCGACCGGAGTACACGTCCATGTGGGTAGAGGCGAAACACAGTGTGTGCATTGTTGATACTACCCACTATTGCTCCGGTTGGGAGCGCCGAGGATTCGAATCCGACACCGAGGAAAACATTCCAATCCTCAGCGGAAGGACGCATCTACACTGCATCGGTGCGAACGGGCGAGAGCAATACAGTAAGAGCGAGATAGCAACCGAGCATGTGTCACCGTGCGCGCGCGGGTGAACACAACCAGGACGGCGAGATGCGGGATGAGTTTTGAAGCTATACAAAAAAAACCCATCACCCTTAACGAGGACGAACGGGCGAACGTACCGAAGGGAGAAGGAACGAAAGATAACCTAAACCCCTCGGCCGCACCACACACACACACACATCCTGTTCTGCTTCACTCGCTCGCTTCCCTTCGACGTTTACTCGACTAGAAAACAACCCCAAAAATAATGCGAATCAAGGGGAAAAAAAATCTTTCCGTCCATCTCTTTTGCACGGACGTGCGGGCCCGCGCTCTCGCTTTATCTTGCATACGAACCGAAAACCATCGTCGCAAGAGCAGCACGGCACAACACAAACGGACGACGGTTCAAAAGGGAAAAGAGATTTGACAGCAGCACGCAAGCGAACCATCCAAGTAGGCATCTGTCAAAAAAAAAACGCTGCCATACCATTCCACAAGCGAGCCGGCAAGTGCGTGTGAGCGAGATGCGTTGCGTACGTAACAACAACACAAAAAATCCTCCACCACATCAATTGCTCTCTCTCGCTTTAACGTACGCAATGCTTTGGTTATTATGTCCTGCTCATTCGGTCGTCGATGTTGCTTTGCTATCTCGATTAACAGGGCTCTGAGCAAGCAGCAACTGCAGCGCTTTCGAAGCTGAAACGCTCGCACGGTCGACGACTACCCTCCGTCCCTTGCCCGTGCCCCCTCTACCGCACTCGACCAAGCAATCCATCTACCATCTCTGGGCCTTCTGCGCGTACAGCACAACAGCACAACAGCAGCAGCAGCAGCAGCAAAAAAGCAGCACACACAGCCCATGTGGAACCAAGGAGAAAGAGCCCAGGAAGGGTAGGCAGGGTAAAGCGGAATAGGGTGAGCCGGTGTGGTGTGTACGGCAAATAAAGGGAAAACGCGAGTGTCAGCTGTGTGTGAGGATGGTTTGAACGAGGCAGGGCAGGTAAGTTGGGCTGAGGGGTTTGAAATGGACGGGTAGCCGCACGAGGAATGAAGCAACGACGACACGATTCGATCGAGGCAGCAGCAGAAGCAGCCAGCGAGTGGTTGCGGGAATCGAAGTTCCACGGAACGGAACAGAGCAACGTTGTGTATGTCAAGGGGGCTTGAAGCAATGTGTAGCGGGGCAGTACAATCGCACCGGAGCCGAACACCGGAGTGTTGCTGCTGGTGTGTCAGTCTTTGGTATGCGGCACACTCGAATTCGATACTTTCCGGCCAAAATGAGAAGCATTGTCGAGCGACGGAAGGATTGGAATACTTTGTGTCTCAGCTTTTTGGGAGCTTATGATGTGTTTTAAAACGTATGTTTCATACACTAAACTAACGTGAAAAGAAGGCTTTTTACACTTTCATAAATAGCCTACTAAAATTTCACAATAGTCAGTCAAAAATGATTTTATAAATTGCATCTTAAAGACGTGTAACGTTGAAAAAACTAATTTTTCAAAGACTAAAACGAGTAATTAACTTAAATTGATCATGAAGCAGCAATTGTAAAATGCTGTCAAGATTAAACATACAGAAACTCAATAAAAATGCTACACAACGTCTCGAAATGTGTTTTACTACATTTTACTACATTGAAAATATTGAGTTCAATAAATTATCTAAAATTGGAGTAAAACGATTAATTTATAAAAATTATTATTTTGCTATTAAATTTGTAAGTTAAAAATCATATTTTAACTACTAAAATATACAATCCGTATATGCATGTGGTATAAATTTTGACCACCAGCAAGCGCACCCAACGCCCAACTGTGCCAGAGCCCTTGGTGTGCTGCGGTGTACCGTTCACAACAGTGTGCACATAGCACAGAGAGCACCGAACACACCGAACACCAAGCACACCGGACCGACCACAGAGCGAGACCAGGGCGCGCACAACACACAACACGAACAAAGCGAACGAACGGCAACGCGAACGATCGATGGCGGATACGGAGTGAGCGTTTCCCGCACCCAACCGTTTCTGCGCCGTTGCCTTGCTTCTGGTGTCGACCCGTTTGCTGCTTCTTTCTACTGCTCTGCTGCTGCTGGTACGCTGGTCGGGCCGTAGCGCTCGAGAGCTGATGCTATTTTACCAATGGCTGCCAATGTTGCCATCAACTTCAAGCGCTGCTGCTGCTGCTGCTCCGTGTGCGCGCTGTTTTCCTGCACAACCAGTCAGCCAGCCCAGCCAGTCAGCCAGCCCAGCCGTTCGCCCTTCTCGCGGCGAACGACCACACCGGTACACACAAGCGCAATGCGAAGCAGGGGCAAAAGCGGAAAAAGAAACAGCAGCAGCAGCCGTGGCCTCATCATCAGCGAACGTAGGAGGCGATTGCGTGCGGCAGGCGGCCGGTAGAAGGTTGGTCGTAGAGGGTGGCCGGGTGGCACGCGGGGAGGACGGAGAGACCTCGACCGAAGCGAACGAACCGCTCGATGCCGACAACGACGACGACGACGATGATGATGGCTTCGAGCGCTAGTGAAACACACCGCACAAAATGTGAAGAGCTTATGGACGCGGGAATGACCGTGCGGGCGGTGCGATTAGGGGAGGAGAGCGACGACGTTGGTTCATTTTCGACGATGGAAGGGAAATATAATATTAAAGGGGAATTCGCCCTCTTCACGACACGGCCACGGACGGCGACATCAACGCGACGATGCAAGGGAAACCGTCGTCCACCTCATCCGCACCCGCGCATCCGCCCACCGGCGGCGGACTGACCAACGTCATTCGCACTAAAATACAACGGCATATTTCAAAGTGCGGGGGCATTACGCGAGATAGAGCTGGCCGTGTGTGCTACAGCTCTCCTTCGGAGCAGGTCCCCGGGAACTCGCGAAGAAGAACTTGCCTGTCTCAATCGAGAAACCCAACCCATGCCTTGCCAGCGTTCGCACTTTCCTCGCCATTCAATGCGATAACGCAATGGGCAAGCAGCAGCAGCAGCAGCCGTGGTCCATTCGGAGGTCCCGCAACTTTGCAACGTTCCGGGGCCCCGGGAACCTCGCAGAAAACCTTCTTAAGAAATTGAACGACCACCGTTTTTTTTATTTGTGTCTTTTCTTCTCTCTCCCCCCCCTCTCCGTTTCTTAATGTACGATCGCGCCCAGTGGGAAACATCAGAAGGAGGACATCGATCGGTACACGTCCCCTTTGGAATCACCCGGAACCACACGAGAGTGTTCGGATAGTGACCGCCAGAGGTTTGTTTTTTTGTTGGC
>KZ061933.1:149629-168627 GCA_002091835.1 Anopheles maculatus | reverse complement strand
CAGCAGCAGCAGCAGCAAAAAAGCAGCACACACAGCCCATGTGGAACCAAGGAGAAAGAGCCCAGGAAGGGTAGGCAGGGTAAAGCGGAATAGGGTGAGCCGGTGTGGTGTGTACGGCAAATGAAGGGAAAACGCGAGTGTCAGCTGTGTGTGAGGATGGTTTGAACGAGGCAGGGCAGGTAAGTTGGGCTGAGGGGTTTGAAATGGACGGGTAGCCGCACGAGGAATGAAGCAACGACGACACGATTCGATCGAGGCAACAGCAGAAGCAGCCAGCGAGTGGTTGCGGGAATCGAAGTTCCACGGAACGGAACAGAGCAACGTTGTGTATGTCAAGGGGGCTTGAAGCAATGTGTAGCGGGGCAGTACAATCGCACCGGAGCCGAACACCGGAGTGTTGCTGCTGGTGTGTCAGTCTTTGGTATGCGGCACACTCGAATTCGATACTTTCCGGCCAAAATGAGAAGCATTGTCGAGCGACGGAAGGATTGGAATACTTTGTGTCTCAGCTTTTTGGGAGCTTATGATGTGGTTTAAAACGTATGTTTTATACACTAAACAAACGTGAAAAGAAGGCTTTTACACTTTCATAAATAGCCTACTAAAATTTCACAATAGTCAGTCAAAAATGATTTTATAAATTGCATCTTAAAGACGTGTAACGTTGAAAAAACTAATTTTTCAAAGACTAAAACGAGTAATTAACTTAAATTGATCAAGAAGCAGCAATTGTAAAAAGCTGTAAAGATTAAACATACAGAAACTCAATAAAAATGCTACACAACGTCTCGAAATGTGTTTTACTACATTTTACTACATTGAAAATATTGAGTTCAATAAATTATCTAAAATTGGAGTAAAACGATTAATTTATAAAAATTATTATTTTGCTATTAAATTTGTAAGTTAAAAATCATATTTTAACTACTAAAATATACAATCCGTATATGCATGTGGTATAAATTTTGACCACCAGCAAGCGCACCCAACGCCCAACTGTGCCAGAGCCCTTGGTGTGCTGCGGTGTACCGTTCACAACAGTGTGCACATAGCACAGAGAGCACCGAACACACCGAACACCAAGCACACCGGACCGACCACAGAGCGAGACCAGGGCGCGCACAACACACAACACGAACAAAGCGAACGAACGGCAACGCGAACGATCGATGGCGGATACGGAGTGAGCGTTTCCCGCACCCAACCGTTTCTGCGCCGTTGCCTTGCTTCTGGTGTCGACCCGTTTGCTGCTTCTTTCTACTGCTCTGCTGCTGCTGGTACGCTGGTCGGGCCGTAGCGCTCGAGAGCTGATGCTATTTTACCAATGGCTGCCAATGTTGCCATCAACTTCAAGCGCTGCTGCTGCTGCTGCTCCGTGTGCGCGCTGTTTTCCTGCACAACCAGTCAGCCAGCCCAGCCAGTCAGCCAGCCCAGCCGTTCGCCCTTCTCGCGGCGAACGACCACACCGGTACACACAAGCGCAATGCGAAGCAGGGGCAAAAGCGGAAAAAGAAACAGCAGCAGCAGCCGTGGCCTCATCATCAGCGAACGTAGGAGGCGATTGCGTGCGGCAGGCGGCCGGTAGAAGGTTGGTCGTAGAGGGAGGCCGGGTGGCACGCGGGGAGGACGGAGAGACCTCGACCGAAGCGAACGAACCGCTCGATGCCGACAACGACGACGACGACGATGATGATGGCTTCGAGCGCTAGTGAAACACACCGCACAAAATGTGAAGAGCTTATGGACGCGGGAATGACCGTGCGGGCGGTGCGATTAGGGGAGGAGAGCGACGACGTTGGTTCATTTTCGACGATGGAAGGGAAATATAATATTAAAGGGGAATTCGCCCTCTTCACGACACGGCCACGGACGGCGACATCAACGCGACGATGCAAGGGAAACCGTCGTCCACCTCATCCGCACCCGCGCATCCGCCCACCGGCGGCGGACTGACCAACGTCATTCGCACTAAAATACAACGGCATATTTCAAAGTGCGGGGGCATTACGCGAGATAGAGCTGGCCGTGTGTGCTACAGCTCTCCATCGGAGCAGGTCCCCGGGAACTCGCGAAGAAGAACTTGCCTGTCTCAATCGAGAAACCCAACCCATACCTTGCCAGCGTTCGCACTTTCCTCGCCATTCAATGCGATAACGCAATGGGCAAGCAGCAGCAGCAGCAGCCGTGGTCCATTCGGAGGTCCCGCAACTTTGCAACGTTCCGGGGCCCCGGGAACCTCGCAGAAAACCTTCTTAAGAAATTGAACGACCACCGTTTTTTTTATTTGTGTCTTTTCTTCTCTCATCTCCCCTCCCCGCTTCTTAATGTGCGATCGCGCCCAGTGGGAAACATCAGAAGGAGGACATCGATCGGTACACGTCCCCTTTGGAATCACCCGGAACCACACGAGAGTGTTCGGATAGTGACCGCCAGAGGTTTGTTTTTTTGTTGGCCAAAGAAAGAATAAAAATAACGAAGAGTGTTAATATATATATTTTTTTGCAACTACTACACCACGAAATGATAGAATTCCGCGCCACCACATCTCATCCTCAACGAGATTGTCCCTCTTGCAAGGCTCCAACTTTGTGTCAAATCGATCCTCGGTCCCGATTGACGAGGTAAGAACTCGTAAAGTAAAACAAAACAAAAGCCCAAAAGCGGATAATGAGGGTACATGAAGGACAGCAGCGTAAAAAGGGGAGAGAGAACCGGGGTTTGGGAACAGATTGTACCCCAAAAAATGGATGCAGTTTTTTGTTGTTTTTGGGGGCACGCAACCTGTTTCTGTTCTTGGTGGTTGTTTTTCGTTTTTTGTTTATAACACTGGTCTTGTCATTACTGTCATTAGTGTCATCCATCCATGCTGCCCGCAAGCTACTTTGATTGGAATTCTTTTCCATTCGACACTCTGGATTTATTCTCGAATCTGTCGATCAAACGGAACGTTCTTGGCAAACATTTGAATACTATTTATAAGTTCATTGTAATGCTCCACTTTGCTAAATTAAGCTTCATTTTCTTTATTTAAAGTGAAGGACGTATGCATGTAAAGAAGTACAGGTTATATCGCTGCTTGATCCTCATTAGTGTAATTGATCAGCTGTACCCTAGAGCAAACGGTTCCTCACTCATTAACGGTCGATTTGAATTTGACTTGCAAAGACCGCTGCACGATTTATCTTTCATTGCACCGTACTGCACAACATAATCACCGCCCGAAGGCGAAGAACGAACGCAACAATGGCGCGCAACAACATTTGAAACTCGAACACGTGGGAGAGCTGCTGTTTAGCGCAATACGAAAGCCGTGAACCGAAGCGGCCGTGCGTGTATGTATGGTGCTCGCGCGCCTCCATTAATTTTATCTTCTAGCCATATAACCGATGTTTCGACGATTCGATGTTTTTGCGAGAGCCGAAAACTTTTTCCAAACCCTGGTTCAATTCATCACACGAAAAGGTCGAACGACGTGTGTGCGTGTGTGTGTGTGTTCGACAAAAAGGGACTTGGGATGTACGGCAGAAGGGAAAAACCTTTTTTAACCTCACCACACTAGCTGATCCCCAGAGGCAGGCAAACATTTTGAAGGCGAGTTTTTCCCTGTTTCCATGTAGCCTGTGGAGGGGTTTTTTTTTTAATGCTTCTTCGCTTATCTTCTCCAAGGGAGAATATGGCTTTCCATTTTTCCTATCCACCCCCGAAAACACGGAACCATTTTCCCGATTGAAGAAGTGTAGGTCCCCTTCGGAAGAAGGATGTGAAACGGGGCACAAAAAGACAATCTTCTCCGAGACGTCAACGCGCACACCAACGGCAGGAAAAGCGGAAGGAACAGAAGAAGGAAAAAACCATCGAGGACGGTAACAACGGAACCCTCATCTCAACCCTACGGGAAGTCGGACCGGAGAGGCTTTTCCGGAACTAAACATCTGCGCGTGGATGCTGCAGTAAGACGATGCAAAAGGATCGGAGATCGTGTACTTGTGTGGCTGTAGGGATCGAGAATGGATTGGTTTTTGTCTCCCCACTCGCGATATGTCATGCTTTATTGTAGTGCCTAACGTTAGATGTATTAAAATGTTATAACAGTTTGAAAATATTCGCACAACGCTATCAATATAGCAAACGAACGCAAAGTGCAAAAAGACGTTAACGAACAATTCAAACTTGTCGCTTTCAAACGGCACAAACCCAACCATGAACGTTCCACCACGAATCTCTACGGTCATGCGAGAGATAAGGAACTATCTCCGTGCGGACTTCGGGCGCTGTTCACGCGAGAAGGCCACCATGATAATCGCACCAAGTGTCTGTTGCGCAGCGGTTCTCTTGGTCGGGGGGAACATGCCTCTTTCCTTTTCCTTCTCTCCTGTCCCGTCTAACCCGCCTGCTGTCCGGTCACCGGTATTTCGTTTCTTGCATTATACGAGGGCCTAACGTCCGGAGGAAGTTGCACTCCCGGAACACTTGCATGCAGCTAAAATGTGTTTATACCTCGCACTCGGATTTCATCCGAGTGGAAGACCAGAAATGAATTGTTTTCTTCTCTTCACCAAAAACCTCCAAATGTGTGTGTGGTGGGTGTGTTTGAGAATATTAAATTAACTTGACATTTTATATGCCATCTGTTGGGTTTGTAGCACCAGTTTTTGGAGTCACTAATCTCAACTTTTTGGATGTAAAAATTTCCAAAAAATTCAATAAAATTGGTTTTCTTCTTTGACGCTTAAGCCTCGGAAGGTTTCCTTGACTTGGTTTTACATGTAGTTGGATTGTTAGTTTTGCTTACGGGACGGTCTAGATGGGATTTGGTAACGGTTCCTTTGTTTAAACTTCTGATACCTCTGCCAATCTGCTGCCAAGTGTTTCGTATTATCATTAAGATTAGCTACTTTCGTATCTTCTTCTACCTTTTACTTAAGTTTCATGTTGTTTTAGTTTTACCGTTAACGTTTCATTTTACTTTATTATTTTCTGTATCATTTTTATATTTTAAGGTATGATTTTATTCTTTCGTTCGGTTTTTAGTCCTTTTTTCTTTTTTTTATGTGTTTTACTAATTTCGAAACATTAGTTTCTTATTGCTGATTATAATTTTCAACGTAATAAACTACTTTCCATAAATTTCAACGGACTGTGAGTGGTTCCAAAAATTGAGATTAATTCAATGTTAGGCATGGGGACATGTAGTACAACAATTATCTCCTTACACCATTTCTCCAACTCAAACTGCTTCCGATATTCTTGAAACATTCTAAGAAATGTTTGAAGAAGATTTTGTTATGTATTACACAAGATAGAATATAAAAAGATACTATTCCCCCGAAAAGGCTCCATCAGGACGTTCTAGGTAGTGTTCTAGTCACAGGAAAGAATTTATTTTCCAGCATCTACTACAAGCAGCACCACCCAAAAACCGATATCAAGCGACAGTTCCGGAATGCTCCAAATCTTCCCCGAAACCCACGAACTTCATTGTCGTTATCGTTGGCATGGCCTACCTAGGAGAGCTTCCCCCATCGTCACGAGCAGCCAAAATTTCCACGTGTCCTTACCGACAACAAACCCCGGCAATTGATCCTCCCGATACGCTCGCAAAAAATAAGGACGTCTCGCGTTCGGTTCTGGTCTGTGGTAGAGAAATTCCCTTGTGTCCACGACCTCGAACCGACTTCGTCACCGTCATCGCTTCCATGGGCTCACGCACAATAGCTCCACCGGTCCCGGTGCCCTCTCTGCCACGCGCTTTCCCGCCCCATGCACCTCTCTCACCAATCGTCACGATCATTTTCCCATTTCCTTCCCGTCAAGCCGCGAATGGAGGAACCTCCGCTGGTTGCTTTTCTTTCTTGGCGCTGTTTTAATGTTGCCGTTGCCCTCTCTTCATCGTCCAACCACCCCCTCCCCCCTTTTTATGACCGCCTCCCGTTTTGAGCAGTGAAACATTCCAAAATCCATCCCTCGCCGCTCTCCGCTTACCTTCACGAAACACACCCAGTCCCCAGTCTGCCTTCTGCCTCTACATTCCACAATCAAGCTCCGAGCTCTTCAATCGCTCCTTCTTCACGCGCGAACCGAACCCGCCAGGGCGAGCGACTCTCTTTTCCATAGCCTACTTTCCCCCTTGATCCAAAACTCCACGTGATGGTTCCACCAACCGCCTCTCTCTCGCCCTCCCACAAGTGGGTCGCCCACAGCCGAAAAAAAGTGCTTGCGACCCCAACATCAACGCCATCAACGCTGGATCGCACTGGTGCTTGTGCGCCCTTCCTGCACCAACTACAACTCCCCCTCCGCGCTCACGTCATTTCGCCTACTTCGCCTTAGCGCATTTCATTCCGTTTTTCTTGTATGTGCGTGCGCGCGTGTGTGTGTGTGCTCATACTTTGAAACAGTACAATCCCCTTGAAGACGATGGGCCGAGAGTTCCAACGAGAAGCGCGGAACAACCACCAACCAAAGGGAATGGGAATGAGCGAGCGAGCTGGCACACAACCAGTGCACGAAAGCGAGAACGAGCGAGATACAAAAAATATCATCAACCCAAGAGCTATCGCGCGTTCAAGACGTCGACGCACAACGAACGACACAACGCGCTGTACGAAACAAACGCTCAACGAAGGAACGGAAGAAGAAACGAAAGGGGAATCTCATGTGCGAGAGCGAGAGCAAAAGCGACGTGCGAAGGAGATACAAAATCCACCGAAAAAGCAATTCCAATTCCATCTACCGCTTGGTTGTGTTGTTGCGTTATTTCGTTTTCCTGCCTGCACACAACACACTTCGCTTTTCGTTTCTTGTTTTTGTTCCTCCGTAGAAATATATATTTTCCTCCTGCCCTACCCCTTCGTTTCTCTTCGTCGCTCTTTCCTTTTCCCTATACCATGCGATTTGTGCGTTGTTGCGTTGTTTTGCTATTGCTTCGCAGCACTGTTGCTGCTGTTGTGTTTCCGTCTCGCGCTACAAGACGAAGGAACGCGCGTTCCTTTGATGCGAGGCTGTTTTTTTCTGTCCTTCGTTAATGTGTGCGTTTGAGAGAGACAGACCGAGAGGGAGAGCGTACACGTTCATTAATCTTCGTGGAGAGTTTGGACTGACGGAAAGAAAAAATAATCTTAGTAGCCGCGTACCGACGGACGAGCGAGCGAGAGAGCCCGACCGCCCGACAGATAAGGCTAGTGTGAAGAGTGTACAAATGCGAGTGGATCTTTTCGATCGACACACGCAAAGCTGAAGCCGGAGAAAAAAGGAAAGGCTACGAAAAAAACGAAAGAAAAAAAATACCACGGTAACGAAACACGGCCCAAGCGCGCTTGATGACGGCCGCTCGATGCCGAAGCACCTAAAGAAAGCCACAAGGCACACATATTACACGCATACGCTGTGCACAGAAGACGACGTCGCAAGAGACAAGGCAAAAAGCAACACACACTCAGCGAACGGAACGGAAGCGCATGGAGAAACGGACAAAAAATAAAACGCAGCAACACAATCCACACAACACAGGATGACGACGAACGGGCGGTTCGACATAAGAAATGTTGGACAGAAAAAAACCGCACACACAAACCTGGCAAAGGTGACAACCACATCGACCGTGTCTCTCTCTCTCTCCTTTGGTTTCGGATCGTACGTCAAAGAATGGCGAACGTAGCAAAATAGCCCCCGTCGTTAAGCTGCGTCGCTTGGCCTGCTCAAGGGTGCCTTCGTTTCGCAAAATTCTGACTCATCTCTTGCTGTCCCGTCCGGCGTCCGGTGCGTGGTTGAACGATGACAAGCCACGGAAAAGCAAACGGGGGCAGACAATGTAGCACCCGATTTACGGTTTGCGGACATCATTCGAACTTAGTAGTACCGTGCTTGAAGGTGCGCGAGACAGGGATAAGGTTGACGTATCAAAAATACTGTCAAATAAATGTCAAACTGACAGTACGGGGATATCCTTACATCATGTTGTTCATAATCATAAGTTTGTGTAGATGGTTATTCGATGAGTCAATTAGAGACATCCGTTTTTTAGTTGGGTCAGTTTGAGTATGCATAATGGACAACTTTTAGTATATTGTTTGTCGTTTTGAGGATCAGGTCTAGCGTTTGCAGATCCTGTTCTAGTGGAGTCAGCCTTGCGTAATGTACTTTAAGGAGAGAACTCACTTTAGCGCTCCTAGAATTGACATGTTGACTACCGACAACCAACAGTTGCTCCTGATTGAAAATATTGCCTCTTTCGCATATAATTGACGACTTCTGTTCTATTAATAAGAAAAGTTGCACTACTACATGAGAAAACAAACGTAAAACAAGCAAGTTAGAAAAGTTTCTTTTCTTACTTAACTAAGGATCTTCATATGGTGACACCAACATCGAGCAATAGAGCGTAATGTCTGGTGGGATCCGCTTTTGCATTGTATACTCTGAAACATAACATCCCTTATTAGAGATACTTCCAGTAAAACCATTTCTTTTTCGCATGTTTTTTATTAAAACAAAACCCCGAAAAGATTTCCCCTTGCAAAGCTTGTACTATTGTAAAACTATTCAAAAACAAAGATTCCGTTCAATGAGGAAAAGTTTTATCGTACGAGAGCTAGGGAGTTTCGGAACCGTATAACCGTACAGACACCACAACCGAAGGGAAAAATAACAACCCTCCGACCAACGGAGAGCAAAGCGCCGGTAATATACACAGCCCCTTGGCCAATAGTCCATTAGTGCGACTGGGACGGTCTCCAAACACAGCCCGTGCGAGTCAGTCGAACAGTGAACGTTCACGTACGTACGTTCACGGGAGCCATGACACAGAAAGCAGCAGCACCAACCGCGTCCATACAAACGCACGGGGAGACTCGAGCGCTGAAGGAAACCGGGCGGTGTCTTCCAATCGTCCCATCTCCTTTCCAGCCTCCAACCCGGGGTCCAGCTTATAAGGGGAGGGTGGTGTGGTTCTTCGTACGCCGCCAAGGGATGTTTCTACCAAGAGCTTATCGCAAAAGCGAGCACCACCAATAGCTGGGACAGGGACCGACATGGGGTTTTTGAATGTCTCCGGGCGGAGTTGGATAGCCCCGCTTGTTGTTCTTGTTTTTTTCCTGCCGGAGCACAGCTCCCCAGCATTCTCTGAGCCAAAACCTGATGTGATTGCTGTTGGAAATGGTTTAAGGGAGCGTTCTACTGTGTGTGCACGCTAGAGCTCCGGCAACTTCGCTTGGCAAGTAGCGAGTAGCGATACCGAGCCAGCAGTGGCGGCTTACATTGCCGATGGTGTGTGCCTTTTGCTTGTGTGATGTGATTGCAAGGGGTTTACGGGTGTGGGTGTGAGGGTGTGTGTGTGTGTGCGGGGGTGACTAAGGGAGAAATTTATTTATATCCTGCCTTCTTCACCAGCATCGTCGTCGTCGTCGTCATTGGATGGTTGGTAAGAAGACGTAGGACACCATCGCACCATAGTAGCATCAGCATGACACACTCGGTAGAGAATCATGTGACGTCTCATCTGACCGTCGTTCACTTCGCTCCCTCCCCATTTCTTCCTCCTCCTTCTTCTCCTCTACAACCTTTCCCCACTTTGGTGTAGTCAGACTCTCGCCGCTGCAAAACGAATGCGAGGGTGGATTTTAGGGTATGGGACACTCAATTCTCATACCATTCGTGTGGGTGGGTTGGTCGGTGGGTGGGGGGTGGGTGTTCAGTTGAGCCAGCCGTTGTTTCCGAGCGTTCGTTTAGGTGGCAAAAAACACACACACACAGTAGAGGAGAGGGAAACGAGAATAGTGCGGGATGAGTTTTTCCCTCGTCATCAGGTTCCGAAAAACCCGACCAGGGGGACGACCTGGCACTGGATCCTGTCCGGTCGGCAAGATGGGCGAGATGGGCGACCCTAGAAACCGGGAGAACACTAGAAGGACCATCATCAGCCCGGCCTGTCTTATGTATAGTGTGGGTAATGGCATAGAGAAGATTACTCGGTCTCGGATGTTGCAGAACCGTCGTCTAAATGCTACATCCTCGCACTCGCTGCTCTCGCTCACTCGCTCTGCTGGCGCTTCGGTAATACACAGGTCGATGGTGAAGCGAACGATATTCTGTCTCCTTTGCCTTTCTGTCCCAGAAACCACTACCGTCTCCATTCCCTTCCCATGCTTTCGTATAAAAAGCAAACAACTTTGCCGGAAAATCCCGACTTTTTCCTCGACTATATATTCCAATGTCTACAATTCCAGTGTCAGTAAAGGTCCTGTGGAAATTTGGTTGTTTTTTTTATTAAGGTACTCTTTCCATTTTAGGATAGTGCGTTACAAAAAACTCCAAAAAGGTATGATGTTTTTGTTTTGTTTTATCAATTTATAGGGTTTCACATTTTAAAATATTAAAAAGCATTTTTCATTTCTCAAAATATTTCGTTTCCATAAATAAGAATTTGCTTATTGTGGCATTTTATTTCAACTGGATCTTTCAAATCGACCGTTTTTTGTTCTTCTACAGTGTTTCTCAAACCAGATAAATATCGTAAACTGTATCACTAAATAAAATGATTTCTCTTATTTTTAAAAGCATAGTTTCAATTCGCACAATTGTTCTTAACTTAACTGACTTAAGCTAATTAAAACTAAATGTTATGTCGACTTATGTTAAACATTCAAACAATCTTATTGCGTTTAAACCAAAATGGGTAAACTGATCCCGACTAACTAAACACAACACACGTTTTCAAAATGTTCAAACGCATTTAATTCATACAAATAATTGGGAATGTAAAACAAAAATGAATAAAATACGCAACAAATTGAGATAATATTAACGTTGAACTTTTGAAAAATCTATAAGTTATTCTTATTTTTAAAAAATTGAATACTTTCGAAGTTGACAAACTTTAATTGTCAGTTCTTGTTATTATACTTCACCAGCAAAACATCTAAAAAGCTAGTTTAGCGCAGTTATAGATACAATTTCACTAGCAACTTAATTTCATCTCGATTGAGCAACACTGGAGAGTGTAAACAAACCACTTGCAGTTTGTAAAACGCACTTGACAGCGTTGAAATATAACTCCACGAAAATGAAGCATCCTTCAACAGTAGAAATAGTCCTTCACGGAAGTGAAAAAAACAAACTTTTGACAGTTAAAAAATGTGTCGAAAACCCCTGTATTGAACGCTTGCAAAAAAGGTGCAAACAGAAACGACACATACGGCTCTCTTTACACACATCGATCTTGTATTTGTATTGCCCGAGCATTTCTACCACCGAAGAAAGGATCCACTGCACATTAGCGAATTCCAGTTCCAGCTGCCCAATCAATGCCATACCCCATCATGGTGGCAGCTTGCTTCGTAAATTGCACCTTGCACCAAGCAGACAGACGGCGTGTGCATTTTCGGTGGCGTTCTTTGCCATCCTCCCTTGCTGCAATGTTTATCCTTATCTAAAACCCCATTCCCTGTGTAAACACCTGCCCGGAAGGCCGTTTAAAACTGGAGCCCATCGCGTCTTCGTTCGTTGCTCGGTTGTCTCGGGCACGTGTTGCATCGGGCTGCAGCTACTAGCTATGGCGTGGAAATATGTGACGCAGCAGCTGTTTTTCCGTCATCAAGCCGAGTAAGACACAGTGAGTCACGCAAAACCGCGCCACCATCTCATTCCTTTTGATCGAACCTGGAAGCGCTGTACTGAACGCTCTTTTAATTACCATAGGCCCGATTCCCGGTCCCCTTCGTACGGATACGCTAATCGGTCTCGTGCGCCCGCCTTTCAACTGGCAAACCATTTCTTCACCCCTACCGTGAACTGCCGAGTGAACAGCCAGTGTTGTTTGGATTAAAATCAGCTGTTAAAGCGACGAGCAGCGCAGAAATCGGAGTGCGCTCGAGATAGGCCGTATATCATAAACTGACCTCTAAAACACACACTCTCCAGCGCATACACGACACAAAACAAAAACAACAAAAAATACACACTCACACCACCACCAGGGCCCCTTCATTGCGGCAGCTTCGGTGGTGACCGGCAAATGACTAATCGCACCGTAGACGAACCCGAGCCCGGACGGTCGGCCCAACACAAATGACAGGCACGTCGATGACGAAGACGGGCATATCTCATGCATAAATTCCAGCAGGCGAGTTCGCCGGCCTGCGTGTGACGTAAGAGAAAATCCTCTAGCGAGGGCCAGGGCAATAAAACCGTCACGAGAACGATTAATCGAGCTTTGGTAGGTTACGGCTGGTTCTGTTGTTGTTTTTTCGCATCTTTTTCGCAGTCTGTGACTTGTGGTAATCGCGTACGGAAACGTGTACTTTGAGTGATCTCAACTGATGTAAGGATTTTTCGTCGAATCTTTTTCAAGTCTTCTGCTTCAGAATCTATTGTTTGTATCCTTCTTTTTTGATTGAGGATGACTCGCAACATACGAGAAGGATGTCTTTTGCTCCTTCTTTTTGTGTACCGAGTCACTGTTAATTTCGCTTCAATGAGTTCGTCTATTTGTAGTTGGCGTTAGTACTTTTATTTCTGATGAGTATTTGCCGCGATGTTTTTCTTTCTTTATCCCATTTACGATTTAAGAGTGCACCACACCACACCAGACGATAAGCAATTTCATTCATAAAAACCAGACCAGCAGCGACACCGACACCCGACAGTGTTCGGCGAGGGCATTAAAAGTGTTTGGCGTGTGAGTGAAAGCGACGAGAAAAACAACAAAGAGAGATGAAAAAGGAGGCTATCAACAATGTGCAATTAAATCCTGCCTCCGAGACTATAGTAGGCTTAATTTTTGTTTCTCCTACCGCTAGCGAGTCACCACCGCAACAACAAAAAATGCACGCATGAATGGTACGAGAGCGAGAGAGAGAGAGAGAGCGTGCGATAGAAGAACGCGAGCAGAGTATGCGAAAGAATGTGCAAGACACAGCAAAACACACTAAAAAAAGGCAGAGAGTGTAGACAACTAAACACACACGCACACACACACACCTCTAGAAGGGTTTAAATGCGAAGTGGCATGTGTTATCTCGCTCGCGCTCGCATGCTCCAATCCAAATCTTCAGTACACACGCCGATGGAGATGGCGATGGTGGTGACCTTCATAAATTTATTCCATTGCTCACTTATTATTAGCGCGCGCGGGGCAGAATAAACAAAGCCGCGCACACACACACACACATACGCACACGCTGGAGGACGAACGCTTCCGATGGCCGGACACGGACACCCCGGAGGCGGCGCGCAACAGATACGGAACTGCGCTGTTCCCTTCCGTTCCGTTCGGTTCCACGCTTTTCCGGACGCGAGCGACAGGACTAATATGGTTCGGTGAATAAGATTGAATGAATGTGTGTGTCTGCTGCCCGGTCTGAGAAGGTGCACCGTGCGTGTACGGATGCGTATGTAACGTCAAACCGCTGAATAACGCCGTGTACGCAAATAGAAACACACAAATCCGTTCTACAACTTGCAGCCAAAATGCCCGATGGGCCCGATGTCTAAACGTGTTCCAGATCACCGAGTCAGTGAGAGCGAGAGAGAGTTTTCCGTAATAGGCCATTCGGTACGTACGCGTGCTTCGTCGATTAATAGTTCGATTGGAAATAGATACGATTAACGTAGATGAAGCATCTGCATCTGCATGGGAAACCAAATGGAAATTAAGTAGCAGGCGAAATTAAGGACTTAAAGTTGATTTGCGTGTTTGATGTTTAGTGTGTGGCATAGAGATCAATTCATACTCGCAAGACATTAAACTGTCACATGGAAAAGAATTTCGTTTCCTAAATTGCATTGAAGTCGCTGTTTTAGAAAAATTCCTTTTAGATATAAAATTTGGTAGAAATGATGAGGTAACCAAATATTTAGTAAAAGGTTTTCCATCTTAACTTGTTTTAACATATTGTTGAAACTTATTCTTCTTCTTCTTCTTCTTCTTTCTTGGCCTAAGGGCCTCTTAGGTCATGCCTGCCATTTCTGGCTTACTAGACTCACTAGGGGGGAACGGCCCAGATAAGACTTGAACCCCGGTCCTGCTGTGTGAAGATTGGCGCCGCTGTCGCATCTACCACCGCGCCGCCCATATGTTGTTAAAACTACATGTGTCAAATCATATTGAATTTATGTAGCAAGTCTTCCTAAATTATCTTTCTCAGTTATTGAGTTACGATTAGAAAATATTGTTTTTCAATAAGAAATATCCTTTGTGAGCAAACATTCCGAATACTTTTCCAATTTTGTGGTTGCAAGAATGGCACCAGGATCTGCCGAGAACCTGTGACAGTCTATTTCGCCGTTCACGTCCAATAAAATGACTTCCCACAAACATTGCAAAGAAAGTGCATTAGTCTTGGCTATAGGAAGTAATGCAAATAAGTTTTCTAACCTACTGCTCTAACGTGAACAGCACTTAATTGTATTTAACTATTAAAACTGACGAAGTTGACGAAGTTGGAGATGAAATCCTCAACAAATAGTACAAAAATACGCCTTCGTAAACATTTTCAGACATCATCAAGGATACTGCAACATCTGCTGAAGTTTTTGATTGTAGAATTTTAAAGGAACTGTCCCTTTGAAATCTGCATCAATCGCCCTTTAGGAGTAACTGGAATCGTTCAGAATCAGAGATTTCTTTTCATTCTGTATTAGCTCTTTTAACATTTAATTCTTTTATTCATTGTGAATGATTCATTCTGCATTAGAACCCGTAAAAAACCCGCGCAGATCTAGTGTCCAAAGGGGCATGATCGGTTACAATTTCCCACCAAGACTTCCCGTCTGAGCACAATATTTCAAGTGATCCCTATTCTTCAAACACAAACAAACATGCACACCTACCCTTCATACAAAACTACATACATGTCTGACCTGCTACGGGCCCGTGTCGGTCGGGCCGACAATAATCACCCGGTGGTGATGTTCGTGAAACCCAAATTCGGTTTCGCGATGCCACGCACCATTTAATATTCTCCAAAGTTCCGCCTTTCGCTCGCGCCTTTTTGCCCTTTGCCTGCCTTCCCATTAATCGTGCTCTCGTGCCGAGGATATGCCGCTTCATATGCGTGTGTCACCCACACAACCCCACTCTCTCGCTCTCTCGCAAACGTAAGCCCCATCCGCACGGATTAGCTTATCATCCGACATTAGAGGCGTCCATGCTGAGACGACCGCGTGCTCTGCTCTCGCATAAACATTGAATGACCGCGTGTGCCTCTTAGCATTGTTGCTATTGCTTTCCATCCATCTAACTGTGTATGTGTGTGTGTAACGGGATATGCCTCACTTGTGGGGCGACCTTGTGTCTGGGAACCGAGACTGACGGTCTGCGCCCCGTAGTAGCACTTACCAGAACCAAAGCCGAAGCGGAGAGGGTGGCTACGTCTAAAGTTAACCCACTAATTAAGTGATACCGGTAGAGGCCGTCGCTGCCGACGATGATGATATGACGACGACGACGATGACGACGACGCCGCCGAACGTCAGACGGAATGAACCGGAAGTGTTCATTTCAATGTGTTTTTTTTCTGCTTGGCTGTTGATGCTTAAGCCGATAACGAAGGGCACGGCCAAATGTGTGGATTGTTCATTTGAGACGAAATGTTCCGAACCGTTAAAAGCATAGGTCATGTAATGGGGTTTGTTTGTTGGAGAGAGATAAATTTCACATTTCTGGCAAGCTTTGTAATGGCTACAATTTGTGTTAATCGTATTACATTACAACTTCAAAAATTAACTTTGGATGTTTTATTGAATTCTTGCTTTGTCAAACAATAAATAATCATCAATAATATCTCATTCATTCCGTTTTTGTATTACTAATAATGTTACACACACAAATACGCATGAAAAGTCAATTTGAATGGATTTATTTTCCATTTTTTTGTGCCCTTTACGAACAGTGCACCAAAAGCAAACTAAAAGTGCAATATTCGCCAACAAATTCGCCGCTTAAGGCACAAGATTTCCTAGAACCGTTCAAGCTCAAAAGCCTCATTCGGAGAAGCTTTTTGTGGGCTACATGCTTGTATGTAGCTGGAAAAATAAAAGTTTATAGTGAATGTATTTTAATACAAAATTTGTTTTTCTTTCCCCTGCCTGAACACGACTAAGTGCAGGCAAGTGATGTTTTGTATTTTAAACAACTGTCCTCACACCCGATGGATTATGATATTCGGTCACCGGCCAACATACGCCCTCTATCGCATATCTCCCAAAACCCAACCACCCAACCGCCCACTCTCAACACAACATCAATGCAATGGATTGCAAATAGGAATGCAGTAGCGGTTCCAATTTCGGGCAACGAAATTAAAGCTTTGCGTTTAAAGTGCGCTGTGCGGTTGTGGGATGCTGCATACATCCCGAATGCATCAAGCTGGAAGTAATCATAAATCTTAAAGTTAGCTTAAAGACGCGCTAAAAGCGTTGGAGGTTGGAAAGCTAATCATCAAAAGTGGTGCGAGAGTGATTAAGTAGCGGCCGAGTGTGCAGGACCATGCTTCGATGTTCGATTGCTTGGTTTTTGAAGTGTTTATTGAGATGAAAAGGGATTAAATCATTGAAGTGGTAGAATTCATGAAACTTCCAATTTTCTATCAAATACATGTTGGAGAGTCGCTACAATCGCGGGACTAAGATCAAATCCCATCCGGACCTGGTCCTCCGAATGTAGAACTAAGAATCTAGCTCTGCGTAAATTAAGTTTAGGAAGTCTGAAATGCCATGTCAGAATCTCTGGAACTTCTAATCTACTTGTATTGACTTACTTTCAATAAAATCTGTGATGATAAGGGATTAAATATCGGGAATGAGCATCACGATTGCATCATGGAAGTTACCGACCTCGGAGGTGCGTTGAGGTCATCAAATCCAAACTCACCTGCATCTGGAAGGAAAGAGAAAAAGAAAAAAAACATTAATCATCAACATCAACACACACACACAAAGATTTTGTTAGCGCCAGACAGTTACGTTACGTCAAGTTTTGTGTCTAGAAGTGCGCTTTAAGTCTTCTCCCGCCCCCATCAAAGCAAAGCGACCAGGCCAACCTGTTGCCCGGGTACCAAAAGTAGCAAACCAAGAGGTTTCGACGACCCCCCTCCCCCCTCAATTTCTTCTCCAACATCTACCCATACCACCAGCCCGAACAAACACACAAAACCCAAAACAATGCCATGTTTGGCGGACCATCTGTTGTCTGCATCCATTCTTTTTGCACGTCACGACACCGTGACAACGAGATCGAGGATTTGTTTTTTTTTCCCTTTTGTGGAAGGCGTTGGTGTGTGTTTGTGTGCTTTATTGCTTCTTTTTCGATATCAAACACACCTTTCTACCCTTCAAGACCTTCGACAATCTAACGACGCGGTGCATTATTTATTTATGCACTGACAGTTGCAGCACGCGAGTCCTTACCGCTCTAGGCCGGATAGAGCAGCAAAACAAAAAAGGCCGCCTGTTTACGTCTTTTATAGAAACAGACGTACGATGAAATACATCTCTAAAACTACATTTTGAAATCGTCGATAAAACTAACGGCTCCAAAAAACCAAACCATCAAAGCCCCTTACAGTATTACGGGCATAACACTGTCCCAAACACCGAAGGTTTGTGTCCTCGCTCAATGAATGGCGAAGAAAATCTAATACTGCTTTTTCCCTGATTCGCTGCGTCCCTCCCTTCCAGGAAACCGGTTTGACACATCCATAAAACTCGTTCCTTCCTCGTTGGCGTTATTTTATTTAAGTTTTAAGGTTCGTTCGTACGGAAGCGTCACATATTTAAAAAAAAAACGGCGACAGAGCAAGCTTGACATTTCCCACACAGTTGGTGGCGGATGGCTGGAGGGAGCAACGCTTAACGGATGCTGTGGGTAGTAACCATGGTAACTACGCTTCGGAAAATGCCACTCGGCAAAGTTGGAAAAGCTCCACACAGACGCACACACACGAGCGCCACGCCATTACGCAAAGCATCGGAGGAGTTCAGGTTGAGTCTCCGTCTCATCCCACTCTCTTTCCCGCTCAAGGAGAGCTCATCCTGGTGATGCTACACTGCTACACGTCTCTGGGTACATAGAGTGGGTTAAACTTTTTCAGCAAAAGCTTATGTACATTGGGCCGCAAAGCTGCAAAACCTCATGTGCCACGGGCAATTTGATGGCCCCCCGTTTTTAAGTGTGTGTTTGTGTGTGCGTGCTCTATTTACTTATCTTTTACTCTTCTTTTTTTGTTGCTCCCGTTCTCGTTCTCTCTCTGCTATTTGTGTGTTTTCCGATGTACTCTCTTATATACCCATTTCCATGCCTCTGCTCTATGTGTCCCATTCCAGTTTCAAGCGCTCAGCATCCGCTACCGGAAAGGATCAATGTACGGGAGTAACAATGAACGGACACCGCACCACCAACATTGTCCACAGCACACACACACACTGACATTCAAACCCACGCTATGCTTTTACATATAGACATATAGGCTTCGTTTGCCTTTCGGTGTTATTTACAACGATAGCGCAAAAAAAAAACGAAGGATCGTGCACATAGAGACAACAACTCTAGCACGACGGGAGGTGAGAGTGGGAAGGTGGGTGATAGGGGGGCTAGGTACGGGCTTTGTTCTCTCGATATCTATCCCATAGTTCTGAAAGCAGCAGCTAGGAGGCTTGAAAGCGGTTTGGGAACGGTTGGAAAATTTACGGATACGTAAAGCGCAAACACACCAATTTGCGCAAGCGAGACACAGGAGCAGGAAAATTGTGATCCTGTTTTTTTTGGTTTTGTTCCTGCTGCTACTGCTGCGGTGATCATCAAATCCAAATGTATGTGTACCTCGTCGCTGTCACACTGTGCCATTCCCTTTTTCGGTTGGTTTGTAGTGTGGTTTGGAGCTGGAGTTTTAGAGTAGTACGCTGCAGAACAACAACCAAACGAAAAGGACATTTCCAAACACACACACATACGTAGTTGTGGAAGGAATTTTCCCATGAAGAAATAAACAAAATGTATTCGCTCA
>KZ061933.1:130997-148499 GCA_002091835.1 Anopheles maculatus | reverse complement strand
GCCCCCCCCCCCCCCCCCTCCTCTTCCCCGCTTAAATTCTTAGAACGAACGAAACGTTAGAAGGTGGCGTGAATATGTTTAACCGAAACCGTCCTCCAGCGTGGCCGCCGCCGACGTAACTCGCGGCGCGCGTTCGTCGACTTCGTTGTGCAATAATCGGGTGTAGCGATAGCAATCCATCGGTCTCTTCGCGGGCGGGAGTGGGACACAGACGGCAGGATGTGCAACGCTATGCGTGACAGCGAAAATCCGGCGACTAGAGCAGCTTGACACGGTGGTACGGTTTTCTCACACTCAACTTTCCACCGGGGCAAAGAAGTGAAAGTGAGCAGCCAATGATGACGACGGATGGTGATGGTGCCGAAATCGAATCTTACTTTCAAAGGACCTTATCCGGCCGGGAAACGTTCGCCCAGCACCAACCGACACGATCAACCGAAACAACCGTGTGTTTGACTAATCCGCGTCCTCCCGGGTGCGCACGGTGCGGTGGAAACTCGCTCGCTGATGGTGGGGTGTCGTGTCGTCGTCGGCTCGTACCATTGACCAAATCCGATTTCCACTTTCGATCGCATGAAAAGGACGTTATGGGGTGTGGGTTTGTGTGTGGTGGTGTGAAATTGCAACAACGTACTGCCACACCGGGTGGCCGTGAAATCGTTTGTGGAAGTCGTTAAACTTTCAGAATTCTTAAAACTGTCTCGCGAAAGATGTGAAGAATTATCAGAACTATTTTGTATAAGAAAATATTGCTCATTTATCAAGTTTTTTAATGAATTAATCATAAAAGAGAAGACATAATGGCATCTTTTCTAATTCAAGAACATTGTGAAATTGTGGAAAATATTGGAAATGGTTGGTAAAAAAGCTTTACAGTTGAACAATATAAAAAAGATAAATTTTAATATTAAAACATTTAAAATTCAAGATCTTCCTTATACAAAAAGTGCAATTCTAATGACAACTCTTAAAAACCAAAACAAAGACACACTAACCAAGCAAAACGAAGCATCATTTCAACTCTCAAGAATCAAGATCCTTTCACAAATGAATTAAAAATTCTCCCCATTTATCTTACCGTACAGCCCACGCGTTCCAAGCGTTCGAGAAGCGCCTGGTATGATGCTTTTCTATTCTGTCTTTTCCCGCTCCCCGTATATCGATCATATATTATCTTGCCTTCCGAATGGAAGCACGAAGAAAAGTTACCCTTACCGAAAACAGGGAAAACCCGGTCTTACACGATCTACCGGTACATACCCACACAAAGCACACTATTCACTGGGCTTAGAGCGTCGCTTCAGCAAAAACCAAACGGTCCTGATCGTTCCCTAAACCAATCAAACGCGGGTAAGAGCGAAAAGGAGAGAACGATAGAAGATTTTCACCCGCCTAGCACTCCTTCCCGGCACGTGGGCAAAGCTTGTCTTGAGAAAAACGGTGAAATTTTAATCATCATGAGCAGGACACTCCGACCGACCGACGTTAGGGGGCACATTGGCACAAAACCGGATCATCACCACAACCGATTGGAGGCGCCATCGCCATATCGTGCCCGTGTATGTGTGTATTAGGGGGAGGGAGTGTAAGAGGGGGAGTGGAGAGATGTGGCACAAGGTGAAACGGTACAAGCACGATGGATCCACAGCCACATCGTTCCAATGACGTCGGAAGCCCATTCCAATTTACACCTCTTGCCAGCCATCCTGCCTCCATCCCTATAAAGCGTCCACTCCCCCAAGGATCCGATCGATCCCCATCCACATAAGAGATTGTTGGGGGTTGGGTGGTGAAAAGGGGACTAGCGGGAAAGCGTTGTTCGGGGTTCTATTTTCGGATTCAGAACAATATAATCGCTCCGAAACCGGAGGATCCTTGCTGCTCGGTTGGCAGAACGGAATTTCGGTCCCCATCCAAATGCAGGGCGGAGAAGTTGAAGGAGCGAGGAGCAGGAGTAAAAACAAGGATAACGCGACACATACAGAACGCTGCTCCAGTCCAGGCTGCACGGTTAGAAGGTGCCCCCAAGAACTCACCGAAAAACCCATTCAATCTCCCAGGCTTCCCTGAAAGCTAGCCCGAACCGTTTATGTAGAATGGATCCACATCTTTCTCTCTCTCCCTCCAGCTGGAGCAGTGTGTGTGTATGTGTGCTACATAAAACATTCCCCCTCTCTGGCAACCTACCTCGCCTCCGCTTACGAACCACAATTTCGAACCCATTTCTAGGAACATGGAAAGGATGAAGCGAGAGCTGAAGTAGCGAGAGTCCTGAGAACGGCAGCGAGGGATAAGTTATGGCAGGATGTACGGCGCATGCGCTACTGCTGCTGATTCGCATACACCACACAAAGAAGTCACACCGGGGCACACAAGGGCACACAGGACAAAACCACCGCCGAACGCACTCGAGTGCTTCGCTTCGCGTGCCCAAGCGCGAACATAAAGCAGACAGAATTTGCCGAGTTTTTCGTTGGAGCCATTATGCGTCCAACCTAGCCAGCCGGGTCGTGTCGGGAAAAACGGCGAAAAATGGCGAAAACAAAACCAAGCGCACAACAACCTAAAAAAAGCTGAAACAGCAGCATACAGCATGTAGACTTCGAGTTTTTTGTTGTCGCTTGCCGTCGTTGTACGGAACCGCTATAACCGAGGACCGAGGACTCATCATCACCGAAACCAATGCCGAGTGGAGCAGTACCGATAAAACGGGAAGGAGTAGAATGAAAGGTGGCTTTCGCCTGCTCTACCAAACAATGGCTGATGAGGATGATGGTTCCGGCGGGGGTAGTAGGATGAACGTCGGAACGGGGTAGTACATAAAATTTCTCCGTGTTCGTGCTCTCGCCTATGTGTCGCCGGGGCCGTACCTTTTTGCTGGCACCATCCGGCCGTATATAAGCACCGTGCGACGGAAAACCTCGAACCCTGTTTTCCTTTTGCCCATTCGGGTGTACATAGTACCAGCGGTTCGAGCGCTCGATCCGCAACACATAAACGTGAAAGGTGCAAATACACAGAGAGCAAGAACGCAAAAAAAAGCTCGTGCTATCGCCAATTTTCCGATGCTTCGCTTTGCAGGACGTTGCTCTGTACATGGGAGTGTATGCGTGTGTAGGGTGGGAGAGGAGATGTGATGTGAGTGTGCCTTCCAGTGTTATATCCTTGCAGCCGTGGGCGATTTATCCTCCAGATAGGCGTCCTGCGTCTCACTCTCGCTCTCTCTCACGAGCGCGCGCGCTAATAAATGACATAACCATCGTTGTTGTTTTTATTTTTCCTTTCACACATACACACACGCACAAAAAAAAGGATTCAAAGGGATGGTCCCGAACAAAACCAAGAAAAAAAAACCGAAACGACACAAGCGATCGACTGTGCTTGAATAAATGATTTCCACCAACACACACACACACCCACAGAGGAAGAGCAGAGTATAGCAGAGGTGATAATCGGAAGGGGGCAAAAATGGTTCAAAAGTTTCCAAAACGGGGACTCCTCTTTTTGTGACTAAGCGCGTAGCTTTGGCCATCGTCGACGAGATGACGCTACCTGCCTCTGGACGATCCTCTTGCTTTGCCGAGGATGTTTCTCTCGCCAAACAAAAAAAAAACAAAGGTGACTTCAGACTAATTTTACCACCCAGCTCCAAACTCCAAGCGTTTCGGTTTTGTGAGGACAAAGTTGTATGTGCTTCGGTTCGATTTTCGAGTCCCTCAAGAGCACAAGGCTTTGGGCTATCCTTTGTGATGGGCGGCAGTGTGCTGCTTTCCCGTACTAATGGGATATACGGAGACCTCGCTCTGTGTATGGGTGCTCTTGCACTAGAATTAGTATGTTTTTTTTTTTCTAACAACGCTACGGAGTGGCGCAAACCTTGGGTTTTTGGACCGGGTTTTTATTTCGATCGAAAATTCTACTGCGCCACCATGGTTTGGCTGGACGGGAGTTTTTGTTGCCGTTGTTGTTGTTGCTGCCGGTGGGAAAATGTGAGGCCCCACACGAACAATAAGGTTTTACTGGAAATTGATGAAGCTTTTGCTCGAGAATTCGTGATCGATTCTGACATCTGGACTTCTGGGTTCTGTAGTACAATTATAATGTAGATAATGGAGACTGTTTTACAATCAGTACTCGATCGTATACAAATGGAATAACTGTTTAGTATGATAGGACTTCCAACCGAATTCCTTATGCAGGCATCAAGACCTTACGAGAACTTTAGATTTATACCTGTTGTCTAAAATTGTCTGAAGCACAGTGTGAATTAATTTCGGTTTTCGTTAAGGTACGCAGTTAAGTGACAACAACTATTTCCTCTTCAAATAAGCGCCTTTTCACCCGATCATTATTGGCTTAGCGCATGAGCACTATCTCGCAAGCAATTTTAATGCCACTTAAGTAGATCTTAAAGGAGAAGTTCCTGTGCATGTCTTCTACCTCCAATCCCCTTAAACCCCAACTCTGCAACAACTCTGCCCATTTTATGTAACGCTCATGACGTAGTGACCGAAATATCATTTGATAGATTATGTATGTAGATGAGCATTCATAGCGTCCCAACTTTCTCCTATTCTCTCTCACACACACACAAACAACCATACATCGCTTACATACGATTCTCAAATTGCATCCTTATATACACCACGTGCCACCGCCTTGATTCACAGGATTCCTTCCGCCCATTTCTAGAGCCCCCTTAACTCTACCGACAGTAGCAGAACAGAAGGGTTGAAAGTGCATCATTTTTTACCGCACACACAGCACAAAAAAGAAAACACGATCGGATGTCCAACCTTACGAAACGCGGTCATGTTCAATGTTTTGCCGGGAATATGAAGCTTTATGTATTATTGTTAAAACTGAAGTTTTTGCCGTTTTGCCGTATCCCACCAAAATGGGGCCATTGTTTTTGGACCGATGTGGATTATGATGTGATTTACCAGATGTTGAAAGATGAGGCCAAATGTGAGTGAGTGTGTGTGTGTCGTGTGTAAGCTCCTGGACACCTACTCTTGTTCCGTTGTTTCGAGTCCCAATGGAGGGGACGACAATTAGATAGCGGGAAAAGTCAACGCCGAGTTGGCTGTACGGAGAGTTCGCCGGAAAGCGATCGATGATCGCAATCACGGTAGTAGTTGGCTTTTAGTACGGCATTACAACAATAGATCCTTTGGGGAATTCAACTTTTGAAGTTCTCGTCGCAGGTCCTACGTTTGTGTATCAATTAATGATGATTGTGTCCCTGTGCATTGTTAAGAGATTTAGTCAGGTGACATTTACATTGGTAGCACAGCGAGTAAGAAACGGTGAGAAAGGTAATCAAATGTGCATCTGGCTTGAAGGTGTAACCAACGAAGATGAACCACCACCACCGTCAGGACTCCTCGCGCAAAACCCCGACTGTTCCACACTGGCATACAAGTTGTACAAGTTGCGTGAGAAAATATTTTTGCATTCAAGTCCCACCACCCTTCAAGTCCACTACCGTTCCGATGCTCCTTCAAAGTGCATTCCACTGTTTCTCATTTTCCCGATTGCTACCCTGTTCCAGAGGTTTCTGTACTCCGCACGGTGCGGAGCATTACGAATAAAAAACAGCGCAAAATAAATAAATGACCTGCCTTTGCTCGAGAGCGCAATGAAGGTGTTTGCGCTCATGTGTTCTGGAGGACAGGAAATTCCAGCCAACCTTTCCAAGCCATTTCTACAGAACTGTGCACCATAAGACTGTGCACCAACTGTGCAGGAACCATAAGAGCTAACTGGTTCCTCACATGGGAGCTTACACACATCGGAGGCACCGTAGTTACGAGGCTACGAGCGAGTGGGAAGGCTTCAAAAGGACCGGTTTTCTGGTGGATGCTGTTGGCCGATTGGTTGGCAGGGGCCGACGAGTTCCGGGGAGATACTTTCGCGGATTGATAGCAGTGCGCGCGTCACTAATAAACGAAGCACATCCAACAACGAATGATCAAGTAACGGGTCACAAAAGAAATGAACTTAAAGCTCTAAAAAAAATGGATATAATTTTGTAAATTCATTAAAAACTGTGTCCTAAAATATGACCAAAAACCGTTGGCTTGCTATTTTTAGCTCATCATAAAAGTATGCGCTATCGCCATGGTCGATCATGGTCGTAAAACTGCACCAGAGCACAGTAAACTCGGCAATCCAGCTGGACCAACGCAAAACCGTCCGAAATAACAGCCAAACGTAACGTGCTACAGTCGGTGCTCAGCGACAGCCGATGCCGATGTTCTTTCTTCGTGCGCATTTCCACGTGTAATGAACGAATCGACGACGAAACGTGCCCATAAGACGATGCCGCACTATCGCGCGCGCCATAAAACTGTGCGACTGTCTGGTGCAAGGAACGAGAAAGCATTAGTTACCGGGACGCGAGCAACATTCGGGGTGTACGCGTACATTGCAGTGCGCTTTGCTATGTTGCGAACGGTGAGATTTAACTGCTTTCCACCGTCGGAAAAGTGGCCATACCTACAACCATGCTCACTTGAGAAATTAGAAGAGAGAAAGATAGGACACAACAACAGCTAAAAATTGTGGAAAATATTCGCTATAATAACGACTCCTGACGGTGGTGAAAAAGGAAACACTGTGAATCCTGGGAGCAATTTACTGTTGTGGCCTTACGCGGGAGCGGTTTTTCTTTTCTGTGTCTGTCACAGTTTCGTTTTGTTTATTGGCATCGGAAGTAGTTTTCTTATCATGCACCAACACACACACATACAGAGTGCCTGCACGGTAAGCCTGCAAAACACATGATGAGGCCACTCTCATTTTCTTGCTGAGCGCTCGCATTCTCTCGCATCTTTGATTTTTCTCTTGTTAAGGAAAAGGATTACACATACAAACACACAGACACACACAGCCCTAATGTAACGAGAGCAAAGAGATTCACCCCACCATTAAAGGCGACCATAGCAAATCAACTACACACTGCCACCTTCCGTTCTTCCGGCCAAAGAGAGCTGTTAAAAGGGATTTTTTTGTAACTTATTTGTTGCATCTTTTTTGTTTCTCTTACTGACTAACTCTCTACAAAATGCAATTTTCAAAGCGCAATGTAGCGCACCTCCGGCGAGGCTGAGTAGACGAGGAAGGTTAGAGGTAATTCCCGCAAAACACGTGAATGTACATCCACATTTCAGGGTACAGAGTTTCATTCTCTAGGCACCTTCTCGTACACATAAAAAAGGGGAGAGTTTAGTAAGCATTAACAGAACTGTGGAGCATATGGAAGTGGGTTGTATTAAAATGAGGTACTTTTCGACGAAGTACTGAGAATTCTTGTCGGGAAATGTTTGTGCTTGAAGAGTTACACTTCAGAAGAGTAGAGTTTTTGAAAATAAAGAATTTTTGGAGAATAAGGAACAAATAGATTTCAAAGCCATCAACGTGCTATATAACTTTGATGATTGTTCCATAAATATGAAATAATAATTCAATTTCATTCACAAGGACTTGCGCAAGTTCTCCAAAAATAAGCCTTAGATGGGGCGGCCCGGTGGTAGATCCGACAGCGACGCCAGTCTTCACACGGCAGGACCGGAGTTTAAGTCTCATCTGGGCCGTTCCCCCACAGTGAGGACTGACTATCCAACTATGCGGTAACAATAAGTCTAGTAAGCCAGAAATGGCAAGCATGACCTAAAAGGTCGTTAGGCCAAGAAAGAAGAGATCTTCAATAATTCTACGACATGTAAGATACAGCTTCCAGTGGCGCTCCGGTGGCCTATTGGTAGCGTCGCAAGCCTTTCCGGTAGCAGAAAAGTGTATCAAATCCCATCAGGAAAGTTACTGCGCTGCATTCCAGTAGAGTTGACTTTCCTAGCGAGTCCTAGATGACCTAGCGAGTCGTTAAACAAAATAGTTGGAGGAATTAAAAACGTACTATTTTTACTACACTAACTTTAGAGCACAACTGTCACGGAAATTGTCGCTGTTCATCGAGTAGCGCCGTAAAATTGTATTGAAAAGTTCCATTTGTTTGTTAAATTTAAACTACCATTCGATCTTCATTTGATCAGCAATAGACGCACAATACGAAGATATCAAGTACGATTGCTCTGGGTTTAATCAGGTAAATTATAAAACTAAATAAATGTTAGATTAGCCCGGTGACCCACAGATTCTCGATAGTTCTGACAGTTTTTCGTTTCGGGGAGAATGTCTGTACGTTTTCTATGTTCAGATAAATGTTCTTTACTTTCCTGTGATTACTATTTCATTTATTCTGATTTACAATGTTTAATGCAAAAACAATATTTAAATTACTTCATGTTTGATAAGTCGATAAAGAGATTCGAATTACATTTGTAAGAGAATTTCATGATTTTCCCTTCTTCAGTCGAACCTTACCAAAGTTTATATTGGTGCCCTATCGTCAGCGTCGGCCCTATCATACGCGATCGAGCGAGAGAATGTGCTGAATTGCTCGTGAGAGCATACTCTATTCTTGCTGTCGAAAGAGCAATGCAATCGGATCGATGCGATCTCACCAAAACACGCAACACAAACGATTGATCCGATCGATGGTGAATGAAATTCATCATTCAACGTGCAATTAACGCTGGTCTGCATCCCGAGCGAGACGATGTTGGGGAAAAGCGGGCAGGAGCAGCGGTGATTGGTACGCTTTGTTTACATTCCGCACGTTCACTCCTCCTTTTCTAACAAACACCTGCCCGTCCCGGGCCGTCATCAGATCGCTCATCAGCCATCTTGCTCAGCGTCTAATCCAGCCTAGTGGCGAGCGCCAATTACGTACGACCGATCTCACGCTTGTACTTGCACCGGTAGGCCATCACAATTAGACACAATTTGCAGGTACACCACACGCACACACACACGTACACACTGCTCTGTGACGATCGTTTTGGTCGTGTGCGGCCGCCGCTGGTACGAAGCTGGTAATCAAAACAAAACCGACAACCCAGACTGAATGCGTTTAACGCGATTTGTTCGATTGTAGGACCGCCATTTTTTTAACCAATCGTGTCTCAATTGCTGTCAGACGATCGAAGGGTACTAGCGCGCACACACACACAAAGTTTTACGACCTTTTTTTTCGCTTTTTATCGAGTGCATCGAGTATCAAGCCGCTGTTAACAACTTTATTGCGTGTTTGTGTTTGCGTCTGTCATGTCATTGTTTTTGGTTGATAGACGCAACAAAAACAAGAAGAAACACAAACACAAACATTTATGCTTCAGCATACATTATTGGGCACCGGGTATCGCGGCCCCGTCCACAATCAGCTGGTTGTTAGAAATGCACCATCATTATTAGTATTGCGCGCGTCAACAGATGATGATGCTGAGCGTCTCGTTCGCGTGCGCGCGCGTGTGTGTGTTGGTTTGTTTGTTTATTTTTTATCTGTCACGCACCTCGTTCCTTTTTAATGCGCCGGTTTTATAAGGGAAACAGGCGGTGACATCGTCTCCTGTGCATGCGGGAAAACCGTCTCGACTGGACTAGACCGATTATACCCATATCATCATCATCAGAAATCATCGCTTCAATACACGGACAGACCCGGGTGTCGTGGTTGGAAGCTGTGCTGGAGAAGCATAAACATTGCAAATAAAACACAACAAAACACAACCACAACTTGTGAAAAACGGAACCGTAATTGAGAATATGCTGAATTCTCTCTTGTCCCTTACATCACCCACCCTCTCCCCCACGAAGTCCCTTTATAGTAAGCAGCATCTAATAGCACTTTGAACCCAACATAACGACTCTCTTTATCTCTCTCTCGCTCTCTTTATGACATTCAAAATCGCTTTACATCCCTCTTTCTCTTTACTACTTCCTAGCCTCGCTCGCTCGCTCTCTCTCTCTCTCAGCGCCAAGTCTCGAATACATTATGTTGACGGGAAAGGAAAATTGGCGAGTGATTTATTGCGCGCGGCGCCTTGGTCTCGTGTCTCGTAAATCGGTAATGCTGCTGCTGCTGCTGGCCTGTGTATGGCCGCGTGTGGCGCTCTTGCTGCTGCTGTTATTGTTCATGTTTGGGCCTGCCGGCGTCTCGCGTTTGCGGTCATCGTCTCGTGAGTGGCAGCACGTGCTTTTTTGAATAGAGAGATATGCACAAAACTCGTGCGACGGTGGGAGGGAGGAAGGGGGGTGGAAGGTGGTAAAAGGACGGTGCGCGAGCACATGCTTGCGCGCTTCTTTCCCAGCGTTCATTCTTTTGCGGCCCATTAGTAGTGGTAGTCACCGTCCGGTATTGGCGAGAGAGCGCCACACACAACCAACAGCAACTACACAAAAGAAAAACACACACGCGGTCGGTGTTTTAGTGTTTTTTTTGGGAGAGGTGGGGTGGGGGGGATTAGAGGGCGACCCGGTACTAAACCCCGACCTCCGCGAGAAGAACTTTACGATACCGTCGTGGATGTTGCCTGATAATCGAACGCGCACAAATGCAAATCGGTATCGGTTGTTGCGCGGAAGCGGAATGTGCCGTTTGTTTTGAAGGAAATATGATGATGGGGCTGTAACTTTGCAATTTACGACCGGGTGCCCTGTGGTGCTTCTTAACACCTGAGAAAATTCATTACATTCTTGGGTTTCGTGTGCGGAAGGTGCGAAAACATCCTTTCTTTTGTGGTTTTTGTTCCCCCAGTTTTACGTCTTTCTTATCTGTCCAACCAAGTGAGTGTTAATGTCAATAAAAAATGTGGTACAAAATGGTGGGAGTTTTTTTTTATATTTTGACTTTTATACGCTAATTTAAGGATTTTTATACAACAGGAAAAAGGCCTGGCTTCATAAATGGCTAATGTACCCCATCATGCACTTCAAATATTAATGAATAAAATTGTTTTATAATCCGATTCTGGTTCTTTTTGATAACCAAAGGAGTTTATTGATAAGGTAAGGAAACAAGAGACCAAAAGAGATTTTAGTAACCAGCTTGAAACGATTAATTAAGAACTAATAGCAGCACTATTAATGCAGGACTGAATATCCAGCTAAGGGGAAAGCTAAGTCACTGAAAGCTAGCAATAGCAGGCCAAGACCTCACGAGGTTGTAGCGCCAAGGAAGTAGAAGGAAATTAACATTTAACAGCAACTTCGAGAAAAACTTGTGAAAACTGAGATGATGAAACTAATACTATAAAAAGTTGATAAAAATACAGGAAATGATTTCAAATAAGATAAAAAACTTAAATAAGAGAGAACAATACCAATTTCAAATCTTATTATGGGTTGGTTTGGATTATTAAAAAGTTTTTATAAATTTATTTATGAAAAGTGCTAAAAGTATGTTATTTTAAGTTAAACCAATAATGTGCATGTAATCAACATTAGCTCGATGTTAATAAGTTTATCATCAATTTATTCGTGAGAAAAATTCGAATGATTAAAAAAATATATTGAAAGACTAAAAACTAAAACGAAAAAATATTTAAACCTTATTCTCAACATTTAAAACAATTGCAAAAGATTTAATGATCAGTTTAACAACTAATTTGATATAAGTAATAAGAACGCTGATTAGAAATTAAGCAAAAATCCAATTTGTTTAATCATAACCGACAAATCAAATCCTATGTAAACTGTCTTTTATAAAATATGAAGAAGATATAAAGATCAAGTAAAGAAATTCCTCATCAAACCAAGAAAGCCAGACAAGGCAGGTCCAAGAATTCATGAGGCTGTATTATGTCAAACAAAAAGAACAATATGTAGTACAAGTAAAGGAGTAAAGAAAGAATAACAAGGAAAAGAAAACGAAAGAAGTACAAAAATAAGACAAAAAATAAAAAGCAAAATCATAGTAAATACAACAACAGGAAGAAGAAAATTTAGAACAAAAAAATAAGAAAACAGAAGCACAAGAAAAGGAAGAAAGAAAGAAAGAAGAAAATGTAAATGTAAGAACAAAAAGCAGAAATAGAAGAACAAATAAAAGAAGTGAAGAGATAAGGAGAAAAAGAAGAACAAGAAGGAATAAAAGCAAAGAAAGGAGAAGAACCTGAACAGCATCATTCACTTGTTATTAAACAAGCCACAAACAATCAAGACAACAACAAAAAAAAAAAGACTTTTATCTCCTATCAAACGTGTGAATCGTAGCACGGCTACTTCCGTGACCGATACGGGTAAGATTAGAGTCTTCTATCTGGACATGGTTTGTTAAGAAACAAATTTTATTTTTCCCCCACATAGCAAAACATTTTTTAATAAAAAAATCCCTTTAAAAATTCGAACACATGTACTCCATGCATGTGTGTGTGTGTGCGAGTTCATGCAAAATCCATTCATCAAGTGTCAGCGTGTCTTCACTTCACTGCGTACCGGGGGCCCCGTAATTCGTCTTTCGAAAAGTACTCAATTTAGAAGAGATATTTACGAGCGCAATGTGTACCCCCCACCATAAATGCGCGCGTTTTTGTTTACGTGCCTTCCCGCGTGTGTGTGTGTGATTGCGTACGCGCGTAACTCTTCCGTCTCGCATAAACTCACCCTGTGGGCCATGTGAGGATGGCAGGTCAGTGTGATTTGTTTACAAACGCAATTCGCGCACGGTAAAGCGCGTGGCGGCGTGGTTACAAATGCATTCACACACACACACACGCGTGTTCGGTAGCGGCATTGTTTACAATGCTGCTGCTGGCCAGATATGTAGGGTTCATCCTTCACTTACCTGTTCTTGCTTGCGGTGGAGTCTACTGATGGAGTTAGAAAGGTTAGCCGGCTTTTCTCGCAATCTCGTGGAAACACTAGCGATCGGGAACACTTTGCAAGAGAACTTAATCTTGAACGACACCGGGTAGTTTCTTTACGTTCTAATCACGTGCATCTTACAGTGCTCTTTACGGTTTGACGTTTAAATTGTGGCGCGAAACAAGAGTTGATGTGCAGTTTTGTTGCACTGTATCCAGTTACTTGATGTTTTTACGTTAGTTTTGCACTAGGATATCACTACGTTCGTACTTTAAACTGGTTTAAATTCACATGATTTCAATCAACTTCACGTCCGGCAGGCTACAATTAGTTTGACAGCTTACCCGGCATAATCACAACACCAAAGGTTACTAGGATTGCTGCCAAATTCCATAGTCACTGTGCAAAAATGCCGCTCCTTGCATGGATGATGTTTTAACCACTGTTTAATTTTCTTATTTTCTTAATACGTTTGTACGCAATACTGCCAATAAACGATCAACAACAATACTAGAACGTTAACAATTCGTCATTTGCGCCAGACCCTTTTTTTGTTCTGCACAACATGCTTCTCGGTGCCACATCAAAAAGTACATTAAAATGTTTGTTGCTTGGTGATGATGATACACTTTGCATGGTGCACTTTGTTCAAAATTCCTTCATACCGTGGTTTTATCGCAGCAGGGTCGCTACCAAACGTGCCATCCGCGTTTTCCCTTTTGCGTACTTTTACGTGAAAACGTGCCGTGCGAAACAAAACACGCACCACACACACGCTCCCCAGTGACTGTGTTGTGCGGCGTACAGAATGTTACTGCTCCTCGTATCGTGCAGCCATTGGTTGTGGCGGCCATCATCATCGCGCCACAGCACCGCCATCGCGATCCGAAGCCGAGAGCCGATTCGCACAAGCAAACGGGAGCACGAACGCCCGAACGGCGGCCATACGGAGCACGAGCGAGAGAGTTGGATCGTTGCGCGCCCGTTGCGGACTCCCCCATCTGCCGGGCGCAACCGGAGGCACACAAAAATCCCCATCAACAATTGGAGATGTATGTGTGTGTATGTGTTAGAGGGAAGGTTTGATGGTTAGTTTTTTGTGTGCTCACACCGTGATACGGACCGGAGCCGGTGCCGTTGTCAAGTCGTGTCGTCGAAGGCAAAAAACGCATTTCACCCACACACCATCCACCACCCGCACACACACACACACGCTCTACGTGGTCACTGATTCATGCCGACCGTCGCCATCGGTGAGCCATTATTCCACGGACTGCGGTTCCGTGCGTTCCCTCTGCCCGTGAGCTGTCAAATCGTCTCGCACACACTCGCCTACTTCGATCACACAGCAGTATGGAAGCTTTCGAAGTAGCTTTTTTGTGTGGTGTTTTTGCTGTTGTTGCTTTTTTAGATCGTTTTTTGTTAAGGTTGTTATTATACTTTTTGCCTACTCTCGCTCAGTTAAAACTGTTCGCAGGAAGAAGGGTGTGCGTGTGTTGTTATCACTGTTTGTACACGCGCATACAGTGTGCTTGTGTGAGTAGGTTCGAGGACGAATCTTATCGGGTTAGCATTTACCCTTCAATGGGAAACAGGTGAATTTTGAATGCTTTCTAACTGATTCGCAGTAATTTGAAATACGTGTATTGCTGTACGCCAAACTAACGTTTCGAGTTAAGCTTTGATTGCGACAATTGAGAACAGTATTTGACTATTGGAATTGTAGCAAAATACGTACTTTATTTTATGAAACAGCTGAACCATTCTTACAAAAAATATTGTTTTTGTTTTAAAGAAATTAATACCTTTTTATCCTTCACATGATGCTTAGTTTAGATTTTATGTTTATTTAATAAGAGATATATATTTTCTACAAGACTTTTCAAATATACTACATAAGAAGATAATTTGGTTAGTAAAACAACCAAAACAGTAGAATGCAATTTTATTTTAAGGTCTACAACAAGGCGTGAATGCGATGTTGATGTTGTGTAGTTCAATTTGCGCATTGTTTAAAACATGTGGACAATTGTTTTATTGCATTATCTATATAATAACAAAGAGATTAAATTTTATGTATTTCGAAAATCTATTTTAGATATTTTGTATGTGAGTTTGAACAGTGACGGACATTACAATAAGACCATCTCAGAAGCATTTTTTGAAACTATAATTTTGAATACTTATTATAGATTTAAATAATTCATAATATGAAACAAGCATCAGCTAAGAATGTTAATTCTTTCAAAATCAAGTCAAGGAAATTCTCTTTTCTCTAGGAAATTTAACAAAGTTTTTGACTAAACAAAAAGTAAATCGATTCTTTCAATATTGATACAATAACCTCACTTTTATATTTTTACAAAATTAGGTCTTTTTGTTCTTATGTCCGACTGCTTGACAGTTCTTCTGAGACGAAACAAAAATCAATTTTATTTTAGTTAAGGGTTTGAAAAAGTACTCTCTTCTGGCTCGCACCTTACGAGAGCTAATGGGCGTGCTTATAAGAAATTTTAACAGTAAATGTGTTTTTAAACAACGCAAGATTATAGAGTACATGCAACAACGTAAAGTATGTTGTGATAGAAAAATGTGTTAATTATTATAAGAATGACATTAATTACAATGCTAACTAAATATTCAGGACAATCAGAGATCCTTTTGTAGCATACCTATTAGTCTAATGGGAAAGTCTTACCTGGATGTACGAATTTTTATTTATACAACCGTATATCAACATGAACGAGTGTCTTATCTCGTTGAGTTCAATAACAAAAATACAAGACTTAGATCCCCGTACGCAGGATCTCACTATTCAGCTACGGGTAAAAACCAAGTCATAGAAAGCTAGAAATAGCAAGGCCTTCTCGCAAAGCAAAGCAAATCAAAAGCAAAAACAAAACACATTGTAACGCACCCTCCATTACGAATATGTTTGACGTTCTCTGCAAGAAAATTTGACATTTCTTGTGTGCTTTACCCAAAGTGGGTATAGGAACTAGGTGGGCTCATAGGTTTGCTGCGGAATTTACGTTTGACAGTTACGGGTTCGATTCAGATACGCGTATTTTCAAACACACACACGCGTATTTACACTTTACTCCGGGCAGCACAACCAGATGGAGCACGCACACATTGACAAACGATCGAACCCGTAACTGTCCAAATTTATTTCATTTTTCCATGTGCAGTTGTCAAATCGTTAGGCATAAGCCCACCTGGTTCCTATACCCACTTTGGCTTTACCGTAAAGCAACACCAATCTTGCAACCCCGTCATCCAAGGGTTAAGCCATATCACCCTACACGCTGCATCTGTAACCTGCGAGCAGGAATTCGAACCCGTAACTGTCCAAATTTATTTCATTTTTCCATGTGCAGTTGTCAAATCGTTAGGCATAAGCCCACCTGGTTCCTATACCCACTTTGGCTTTACCGTAAAGCAACACCAATCTTGCAACCCCGTCATCCAAGGGTTAAGCCATATCACCCTACACGCTGCATCTGTAACCTGCGAGCAGGAATTGAAGACTTTTCCCTTGCACGTACCCAAACGTACCACACCAACGCCACTACCACTCTGTCAAAGTGACGGCTGTGGTAGTGTAGTGGGTACGTGCTGTGTAACCGATAAGACGCTGTCAGGGTGAGCAGAAGCAAAACTTCTCATCGCGCTCATCGCTCGAAATACCCAGTCCGAATGGGTGCACTGTCGTAGTGTCGCTTCCTGCTACGGCTTTGACGTTTATCTGCCAACCATGCCCGTACGGGGTGGAACGTGACAGAAGAGAAAATGGCAGCCGACTGTGATAGTGCGAACGAAAGAGAAGCAAAAAAAACCGGCATGGTCGTTGGTTCCCACCGGTTTCCCTTCATATTGTTTCATTTCCCGTCCTTCGCCTCTCGCTCACCCTACGTTCCTCCCTATCCATTTTCTATACTGCCGTGCTCAAACGAGTCAGCAGCATTCCATTCCCCGGTTCACGTTAGCGAAGGGTGACTTGTCTTCGAGTCCGTTTGCTTCACTACGGACGGCTACGGAACAAACCAAGCAACCCAAGTCGTAACCGTTCTTGGCGCGAGTGTTTCGAACGGTGGTCGACCGCTTCCTACTAGACGAGCACCGCCACTAAATGTTGCGTCGTTTCGGAGCCTGCTACAATCGGAATGGTTCTGATGTCTTGCACCCAGGTCGCTCTCTAGCTGCAAACGGGGTTGGTGCGCAACAAACCGCACATTGGGACGTTAAAAGAACCGATTAAATATTAAATTCTCTCACGAGCCCGGTGTGCTCGTACGCACGCAACATAAGGATACAACACACACGTGCACCTAGGATTGTTGGGAGAGCGCTGGACTAATCAAAAGCACCCAAGGCACACGCTCTCGCAATCGATCTATAAGTAGGCCCTCGCGGTCGATTTCGGCTTTGCCTCTGCCCGTACCAAATAATCGAACAGTTTTTGTGCAAGAAATTATCTCCCGCTCGCGCACTTTTCCAAACTTTTCCGAGCACCCCCCCCCATCTAAAACACAAAGCAAGTGTTTGCTCTCGGTCACGCTCTCTCTCTCACTCTCTTTCTCTTTGGCAACTTTTCGTACTGTCTTTCAACCAGTTCAGGTGTTCCTAACCCTGATGACCTGAGGATCTTCCTTCATTTGCCAAGTGTCCTTTTTTCCAAACAAAAACACGCTCCCGCTCTCGTTCTCTCGTTCTCGGTCGAACACTTGACTTGGCGGAAATGGATTTATTTCGTATCGCAATCAACCTGCTTTTGCTTGGAGAGAGAGAGCGTCG
>KZ061933.1:56850-130983 GCA_002091835.1 Anopheles maculatus | reverse complement strand
CCCAAAGTGGGTATAGGAACTAGGTGGGCTCATAGGTTTGCTGCGGAATTTACGTTTGACAGTTACGGGTTCGATTCAGATACGCGTATTTTCAAACACACACACGCGTATTTACACTTTACTCCGGGCAGCACAACCAGATGGAGCACGCACACATTGACAAACGATCGAACCCGTAACTGTCCAAATTTATTTCATTTTTCCATGTGCAGTTGTCAAATCGTTAGGCATAAGCCCACCTGGTTCCTATACCCACTTTGGCTTTACCGTAAAGCAACACCAATCTTGCAACCCCGTCATCCAAGGGTTAAGCCATATCACCCTACACGCTGCATCTGTAACCTGCGAGCAGGAATTGAAGACTTTTCCCTTGCACGTACCCAAACGTACCACACCAACGCCACTACCACTCTGTCAAAGTGACGGCTGTGGTAGTGTAGTGGGTACGTGCTGTGTAACCGATAAGACGCTGTCAGGGTGAGCAGAAGCAAAACTTCTCATCGCGCTCATCGCTCGAAATACCCAGTCCGAATGGGTGCACTGTCGTAGTGTCGCTTCCTGCTACGGCTTTGACGTTTATCTGCCAACCATGCCCGTACGGGGTGGAACGTGACAGAAGAGAAAATGGCAGCCGACTGTGATAGTGCGAACGAAAGAGAAGGTAAAAAAAACCGGCATGGTCGTTGGTTCCCACCAGTTTCCCTTCATATTGTTTCATTTCCCGTCCTTCGCCTCTCGCTCTCCCTTTACGTTCCTCCCTATCCATTTTCTATACTGCCTTACTCAAACGAGTCAGCAGCATTCCATTCCCCGGTTCACGTTAGCGAAGGGTGACTTGTCTTCGATTCCGTTTGCTTCACTACGGACGGCTACGGAACAAACCAAGCAACCCAAGTCGTAACCGTTCTTGGCGCGAGTGTTTCGAACGGTGGTCGACCGCTTCCTACTAGACGAACACCGCCACTAAATGTTGCGTCGTTTCGGAGCCTGCTACGATCGGAATGATTCTGATGTCTTGCACCCAGGTCGCTCTAGCTACAAACGGGGTTGGTGCGCAACAAACCGCACATTGGGACGTTAAAAGAACCGATTAAATATTAAATTCTCTCACGAGCCCGGTGTGCTCGTACGCACGCAACATAAGGATACAACACACACGTGCATCTAGGATTGTTGGGAGAGCGCTGGACTAATCAAAAGTACCCAAGGCACACGCTCTCGCAATCGATCTATAAGTAGGCCCCCGCGGTCGATTTCGGCTTTGCCTCTGCCCGTACCAAATAATCGAACAGTTTTTGTGCAAGAAATTATCTCCCGCTCGCGCACTTTTCCAAACTTTTCCAAGCCCCCCCCTAAAACACAAAGGAAGTGTTTGCTCTCGGTCGCGCTCTCTCTCTCACTCTCTTTCTCTTTGGCAACTTTTCGTACTGTCTTTCAACCAGTTCAGGTGTTCCTAACCCTGATGACCTGAGGATCTTCCTTCATTTGCCAAGTGTCCTTTTTTCCAAACAAAAACACGCTCCCGCTCTCGTTCTCTCGTTCTCGGTCGAACACTTGACTTGGCGGAAATGGATTTATTTCGTATCGCAATCAACCTGCTTTTGCTTGGAGAGAGAGAGCGTTGTTTATATCGGTGTTTTATGTACCAGCTTTTTTGAAGGCAATTGTTTTGCATGCTGTCCGTGCCGAGAGGCACGAACGCGGCACTAAACTGCTGGACGGAGATTATGCATTTTTCCCGCCTGATGATGTCTTGCGTTTGATGAAATGTTCGATTGTGGGGAGTTTTTCCGTGAAATCGCTTTTTCGGTCGTGTTCATTCGCTTGCGAACTGCCGTTCGAAGTGCGTGTTCGTTGGGTGGTTGGTATAATTTTGATTCTAGCTTTAAACAACAAAGTTTTAGTTTATGATACATGGTTAGCACATTAAAGAACACTTAACTACCTAAGAAAACAAAGAGAGTAAGCACTGTATTAAAAGTAGGAAACTTACTTTAAAGTACAAAGAAAATTCAACATTATATTTCTCTACTCTTGAGTTATATTTAAAGCTTAAACACATTTTAAGACATTTAAAAATACGCTAAAAATTTCCAATCGGGTACACAATATTAGCACATGCTATAAGAAATGTTATATGAATAAAACAATTTGTAAAATGATTGAAAAGTGTAAGAAAGCAGGTAAAATCTTAACAAAATATAAAAAAAACTGAAAGCCTGTTAAGGTATGCCCCATGAAAACCTAAATAAGGATTTTATTTTGAAGTAAAACATATTCATAACATAACTGACAGATTCCAACGCGAAGGGACAGCTATCAAACCCCAATCTGGAGCGTCTCTAAATAGGCAGGATTGTCTATCAAACGATGAGTAATTCGAGTCTTGAAATCTAGAAATAGCAGGGCGAGACCTTTGAAGTCTATATCGTCAAAGATGAAGGAGATACATCCAAAGTTCAGGGAGGATAATTGATTTTTTTTAGATGAATTATAGAAAGTGCCTATAAGATTTACAATTAAGATTAAAGCGCTTCATATAACATAATTAGTTAAGGATATAAATTAATTAATAAATTCAATATTTGACATATTTCGCCATAAACAAGTCACGTTGGTTAATATCCACGACTTTGAGAAGCTGAACAATGAATGTTAAATGACAAACAATTCTTATCAAAACAACCTTTAAGTAAACCATTACACCAAAGAGGTGAGTCCCACAGTTTTGAAAGTCGGTTACATTATTTTGAATTTGAAAATACGTAACCTCAGCTCACAACACATGCGATCTCTCACGTGCGCGCCACGACCAGCCAGGGGGTTTTTGGCAGTTGTCGATTTCCTTCCCAGCGAACCCGCGAGCACGATGGGTGATGTGTGCGGCGCTTCCAAAAATACAATTCCCCCATTAGAAACGGGCGGTGGGAGGGAAAGCCAAATTTTAAGCCACAACAAAACCCGAACCGAGAAAATCGAGCGCGAGATCCCTTCCCTGATCAAAACGGTTTAGCAAAGTTCCGAACCCAACGTGACAGTTTTAGCTGGACAGAATGGAAAAATTCCATCCATTTCCTTCGTAGCGGGCCAGCCAGCGGAAGAATAATGGGACACCGTGGAGAGCGGAAGTAGCGGCGGCAGCACCCCGACCAAAGATGACAACGACCACGTCGACGGCGAGGACGAGGTCGCCGGTTGAGCCATTATGATGTAGCGAACTGATGTAGCTAGACCGTGGGGACGAATGGGTGAGCCGCGGTGTAGCGAGACCGAGAGAGCGAGAGAGAGATATCCGATGGAGCCGCCTTGCTGCTTACCTTCATTCGCAGGAAGGACGCGAACCGTGCGCGTGAGTCACAGAGGCGCGCGCGTTTGTCGCCTGCAAAATGGTTCGAGCGAATGTGAACGTGCGCGAGACAGAGAGAGAGAGAGAGAGAGGGAGTGAAAAATGGAACGAAACACAAAAGTACCAACCGATGGGGTCGTCGTCGATGGGGAGGAAAAGATAACGAGCAAGCCGAAGCAAGCGAACGAACAGGGCCGCGCACAGCCAACGCATCAGCAAAAGAAAAGTCACCTTCAGGCATAAGCAGCATTGTTTGCCGCCCCAAACGGTGCGATGGGTACGACGGGGCAGAGGCTGAGGGGATGAGGGTGGCGACGACGACGATGACGACGGCTACGATTGACGACTTGGTCCGTGCGGTGGTTGCAATGGGGGAAAAAATGAGGACCGCTTCGATCGGTAATGCCTACAGTGATGGTCACGATTTTAGCAGCAGCAACAGCAGCAGCGTGACGTTTGGATGGGTTCACAACGGGGCACGCTTCCTATTAGCATACACACCGTTGCCTATGGTTACCAACACGCTTCTAAGTCGCTTTTTGATTGTTTAGGTAAGACTATCAGGAGCTTTTTTTGCTCTGAACTTTGAACTCTCAGTTTAACTGTCATTTTAATTGCTTTTTTGAAGTGTGTTAGTCTAAAATTAAAAGTCAACAAATTTAAGAACGTTTAATAGAGTTTTTATATCCTTTAGAGGCGTTCGATAATTAAAAAAGCCCAGTGAAAATATCGACTATAAGGAAAAATTAACAATAAGTAGAACTAGTGAAAAATTCATATTTTTGGAGAATCAAATGATATTTTAAAGGTTTGTTTTCTAATAATTTCACAATCAGTCTATGGTCGCTGGTTGAGGCGGCAGAAATATTGATGTGTATTGATGATCTTTCACAAACTTGTTTCCAAACCTTTGTCAGATAAAATCCTGCAGAATAATTTGTTATGCAGAATTTCCCATACAAGTTTTACAATATGTTTGGACCTTAGTTTTTAAATAGTAGCTGCTGTATGTGCATGAACCTTTCCCTTAAGTCATCCTTTCAGAAAATCAGCAGAAGCCGTCAAATCTAATCGTTCAAAAGAGTCTTAAAAGCATGGCCCATTCGAGTATTACAATGATCCTTCGTCTTACTGGAATCAGTCGTCAAACATCGCATGTGACGCCTTTTTGATATTTATTCCTAGACTTTGAGGCTCTGATACCCTCAAAAGCAGGTGTTCTGCGTCGGTTTGAAAACCTTAATTCATAGATAAAAGGAGAAATTGTTCTGAAACAGTTTATCCAAGAAATGTAAGAAAGTTTGGATCGCTTATCTCTTAAATTCTTAATCAACTGGCTGCGATTATTTGAATTTTCTACAGTTTTTTTCCTCTTTTTGTTTTGTTAATGTTTCTGTATGTTTACTTGCACAATTTAGCGATAGATTTTCCTAACTTTTATGACATGAAATCCGATTTTTTATACTCAACAAAATAAAGCGATCCTGTCCACTGTAGCCATTCCTCAAGCGTGCTGCTACATTCGTACGTACCAGTGTATTAATCTATCTAGCCGCCTCGGTCGATGTTATGCGTTTTTTTTCTCTTGTGTGTGTCGTTTGCCTGACGTTTTGTATCTTCCATCGTTCTCCTTCAGTTCCCAGTGTTATGCCGTTCGAAATGTGCCGCTTTCGGGTCGTTTGGCAGCCGCACAGTTCGAATGAGAAATCTGCCGGCCTCATCAGCGCGCACACGGCACACACAGCCCAGGACGCGCTGTTGTGCAGAGCGACGGCGACGGCAAAAGCCGTGTGTGTCTCTTGCCACACACCCGTTTGCGTTTACAGGCAACGGCAACGGATGCCAAGGGTGAGCTGTGCCAAGGGGAGGTGGTGGGATGAAATGCGCAACGGGGGTTTGAGAGGCAGGAAAGCCTGCCACCACACTGCTCGATGTGCCACGCTGGGACAAGGGAACGAGGGCGCGCTCTTAATCTACCGCGCAGTGGAAAACACGCGCAAAAGAGAACGAAGGTCGGTCCGGTCGGTATATGCGGGCAAGCTGCGCCCGAGCAGGACGGAGCGAGATGGGATTTTGACATTCGAACACACAAGCACAACGCGCCGGCAACAAGGGTGACCGAACCGAAAGCCAAGCGAGGGAAAAAGGCACCGAAAGAAGAAGTTTTGCCCCGATGCTCGTTGTGTGTGTGTGTATGTGCGTCGAGTGCGAAAGAGGGTTTCGAAAAAGTGACGGTCTCTCGATTCCCCATTTTGTTCGGTCGTTCGTTTGCCCGCCGTTCGGCGAATCGGTGCCGTTTGCCTGTGTGCTCGAAGCTGACGCTGGTGCTGCTGCTGCTGCTGCTGATGATGATGGTGGTGGTATTGCTGCTGATGTTATTGCTTTTGTGCGGGTTTTTACCACTCGTACGTAATGCGGTGCTCGATGTTTCTCGGTCCCGGGACACAGACTCGGGGCACTCGGTGCGCTGTTTGTGCACATCAGTACGATAGCGCTGACGGGCTCCGGCACCGACTCTGAGGGCACTGGCACACTGGGTAATGGGAATTTTGACCAGTTTTCCGTTTTATTTCTACCGGTAAAAGGTTTATACATTATATGAGCAAGTAGAACTTGCGTTTAACGTAAAGTGTATTAAAAAGATCTTTGAAAAATGATGTGTTATTTGACATTAAAAACGTACGATGAAATATCAATAATCAGATCGATTTTGCAGTTGCTCAAGCACGAAACCAGGCCGAATTTGCTTTAGGTAGATTTATTTAAACACTTACACTTTTGTTAAATTAATCTGAAACATTAAAATAAATTTTTAAAAACAAGCATTAATCTAACGCAAATTCAACTACTTTTTGTAGTATCAATTAAATCTTACATTTATTTATGGTTTTAACCAAACTTAACAGAACTTGAAGCTCTGTAAGAAACATTTAATGTGTGTTTGAGGTGTAGATAGTGGCTAATTTGTCAGTGAGCAGAATGGGCGCCTCCATTACCCCTGTTGTCTAGTTTTTCAAGATATGTAAAAGATATCTTCTACAAAGTTTTCATTCATTGAAACTTGTGATGCAACAGGTCTCATGTCATTTCATCCAAACAATCCTGTTTAGACCTCAAAATCGAGGGGTTTTCATTTGTTAAGAGACCTCGTCCTCCAAGCTTTATTCAACAACAACATTTTGTAAACTAAAAGCTTCTATCCATGCTTGGGTAAATCTTCTGTGCCAGGATGTATGTTGGCCTCACTGAAGGCCTCACTTACTTACGAGTAATCACCATGCGTGATTGAAGGAATCTAGTTGTCCCAGGACCTTAATCGAACTAAAGACTTTGTCGACAAAGGAGTCAAAGGCAAAGACTTTATCACAATATGAATAGGAACTAAAATGTTCAAAAGAAGCGGAAACGATATGAAAACGACTGCCGACGACAGACAAAAATTAATTGTAGAAAATAAACAAAAGTTGTAGAGCTGAAATGGATAACTAAGAAAATGTTTGCATCTGCATTAAGACTAATTATTTTGAATAGCTGAAATTCCATAAAGGAGAAATTAAACATTATAATATCAGCAAACGATTTATATGTACGTGCATTCATATCGAAGTTTTGGCCCGAGGCAACTTGTTATCAAAATCGTATGAATTTAATAGGCATGAATCATGGTATTTTAGTGTTATAGTACTTCAAGCTTAATAAACCTTTTTTTGTGGAAATCCTGGGACTTTATCGTGGAGAGTTTATGCTACAAAAATCGTCAATTTATGTGTAAGAGACTTTGAAATGTAATCGTACATCACGAGGACTATGAAAATTATTTCAAAATTCAAAAGATTTTATATGTTGAGTTAAACGTTTTTAATACACCTGTTTCGGTGGAAATCCTGGGATTTTGGCGTGGAAAACCTGTGCTACAAAAACCGTCCGACTCTTGTGAGACTTTCAAATGTAATCGTACATCAAGAGGATTTTGAAAAATATTTAAAATTGTGATAGTAGGTTAAATTATTGACAAGCGAATCGTAAATTTTCATGTAAAAAGCAGTAAAAACAAAATTTTAACAGCAAATTCTAGCTAATAATAAGGTATGAGCCTTTGTCAATATCGGGAATGATGGTTTCGCAGTAAGAAAATATAAAAACAGAAATTTTATATGTTGAGTTAAACGTTTCTCTTGAAAATAATTTCCTCGCACGGGTAAAAATGTTGACCATCCGGTGGCGCACCGTACAACCCACCGTGCCGGTTCCGTCGAAGCTCGGGACGCTCGGTGCGCTCAGTGCTAGTGCCGCTGCTGTGTCTGTCGATTTTGGTGGTGCTGATGCTAGGCGTTCCTACTATCTGGTCGCTGGTTGTGTGCTGCTGCTGCTGCCCGCTCGATCCTTCCACTCTCTCTCTCTCTCTGTTTGCCGCACCGGCATTCAGCTCGCTCCATCCCTGTTGCTGCTGTTGTGCGACCACCGTACGCTATGAAACGAACGAAACGCTCTGGGTACGAAGAAGTATAATCACCGACAAACGAATGGATTTCCATTAGGGCGAGCGCGTTGGTTTTTGCCGTTTGTTAAGAGAGAGTCTCGCATACAACAGGAAGGAAGGCAAGCGGGGCGCGAAATGCGGCTAGGGTGGTTGAGGGGCGGGCCAAACGTTGATGGTGGGTGATGCCCCAGGAGGAGCAGCATCGTTCACTATTGGGGGGGTGGTGGTGATGTGTGTGTGTGTGTGTGCGGTTGGCTTCGCAACCCAGCAAATAACGCAAAAGTGATGCGACACAGGGTGGGTTTTTGGGGGGTGAGAGGATCGAAGGAGGAGGAGGAGAAGGAGCGTGGGGGATTATGAAGGGTGGAACTCGAACCAGAGCGAAATTCGAACGCAACACTGCTAAGACTGTTCGGGCGCTAGGTTGGCAACAAAGCAGCAGCAGCACCAGCACCAGCACCAGCAACAACAACCACGAGTCAGCGCTTGCCTAGATAGAAAAATACTGGTGCTCTATCTGGTGCTCCGTCATGGCATCGCACTTCAACCGATGGTAGTAAACCAGTGCCGCAAACATTCGTTCCCTCCTCTTCTTGCTCGCACGCCGTGCGTTTCTCGCACGCAGTTCGCTGTGCAAGGTTTTTTTTGTCGTTGCTGTTGTTTTTAGAAAACCCGCACTCGCAAACGGTGGCGTATAAATACGTGCACGAAAATGCGTTTTATAATACGCGCACGAACGGGTCATACGGCTAGTACAATGCAAAACAAATGCCAGTGCTGCCAGCACTGCTGCCGCTGTCAATGTTATGGGCCCGTATGGCTATCCTGCGTTACTGGTCGTTTGAAAGTTTGAACAGGCAGCTGAGAATTGCGCTGGGATGGTGATGTTTGGGCGACCGAAGGGTTTCGGGTTCGGTTCGGTGGTGGCTGCACTTTTAAAATCGCATTTTGCACCACGACGGGCAAAACCGGGGTAGAAACGTCAAAACTAGCGTACGCTAACTTCGAACCACAAATGAAGTTTTACTTCATTTCCCTATCTCGCTTCGCTTCGGTAACGTATGGACCGGGGTTGTGTTGTAAATGCGGACAGCGGCTCGTGCATTTACCATCCTTTACTGAAATCCAAGAAGAATGGAATAGAGTCTTGAGAAGATGAGCAATCTTATCCCTAAAAGGCCATGCTTAGCACGGTTTCGTTCGATTGCCGCTAGAGGGCCACGACTCTTCGATCGATGCGGACTGATTGTTGATGATTACTATTTTTTCAAATTTTGACAGCATGGTGCGCTTTTGCTAAGTTTTCTGTAAAAAGCAAGAATTTAATTTGAAATATTTTAAATCACCGTCCAAGTTATTCTATCTTTTTCCATCTTAAAAATAGCAACGAGACGTCGTTACAAAATGTTCGGCGATGGGATGAGCAAGTACGTGCGTGCGTACAGCTCGTGCGTGCGTGAATTTTTTGTTCCATTTGCTCTAACTCCCTAGGCACCAAAGAACGAGCCACGATGAAGCGAAATTAATTTCACAATAAACTGGTAAAGAACTGAATATCTTAAGGATATATTAACTCTAGTAATACTCTATCGCCCTGTTTAACAGCAGCGTGCACACGTGGCTAAATTGGCAATCGACGCGAATTTGTTGTTGAATTTTTTAAGATAACTAAACAAACGCAGGCTCTCTCGTGTCATCATTTAACTGATTCAATGTAGCAAACACTCTAGCCAAGCTAATCGAAACTGACAGCTCACGGTGCGGAGCGCTGACGTCCGTTTGTCGGCCCGGTGAGCGATGTGCGTGTCATTTTCCGCACAATGCAGGTTCTGAAAGGTTGCTGCTACAGCTGCACCTGTCCGCTCTTACGTACCACAATCATGGGGCACGCGGATGCTGTTGCATTAGATCTCGAACACACGCTCGTATTTCAAAAGCCGCGTTCGATTCCGCGCGCGCGCTTCGAACGACACGTGTGACCTGTGCGCCGAGTGACCATGTGGGTTGTACACACGGTTCATTGATGGGTTTAATGTTGGCCCTTCCAACACACACACGAAAAAAAACCGTTACACTGTTGGCGCAGTCGGGATTTAGGATTCAAACTTTTCGGGAAGCATATGGTAAATTTGAATTTGAATTTTAGAACGTGGAAAATTATTGGAAATTCATTTTGTTTTAAATTCTATAGAGTTTTAAAAGAAATTCTATTCTTTGAAGCATAACAACAAGATTTCGTTCTTGAATATCAATCTCTTCACGGATCTGGTTGATCGTCCCTATGTTTCTTAAAAAGCTCATAGAAATTGTTGATTTGAATAGCAAACTTTGGAAAATGTAAATAAAATCATAGATTCTAGCATATTTTTCTATTTTTGTTTCTTAAATTTGTTTAATTTTTACAACGATTCACAATGATAAACATTTATTCTAATCTGAAGGATCTTCAGATATTCTAAATGGGTTTCAACAAGTTCTATTCCATTTCGTAATAGAACGGCTGTAGAATATTTAAAGGTACTCATTTGTATTGTAATTTGTAACAATTTTGCAAAAGCGTAGTTAATTCTTACAACTAGAGTAGACAAAGTCTTACAAAACAGTACAATTAGTACAGAAACAAATTGTTTAAAACATCCACAAAACAATCCCCATCGATCGATCGCACGGACAAGCGTGGAGTAGACCGATCGGAATGTTTACGTGAATCTGTACTGGCCTCTCCGTTAACGGAGAGCGTGTGAGCGAAGGCTTAAGATGGTAACATTTCATTTACCAAACCAAGTCGATGGAACCGTTCGCTTGAAGAAATACGCCACAGTCAGTTCAATCTCTTCGAACCTTTGCGCTGTTTGTTGCCGATCGTTGTTGTTTCAACTTGGAGCACTGTGCCCCATTATCCCCCCAGCACGCGAGAACCAGAAAGCGAGAGAGTGAGAGCGCACGGCAGTAGAGCGAGACTGCACACACAAAAAAATACTAATAAAGCGAACGAAAAGGCAATGGTGACGCCAGAGCACGCTGAAATGAGCGAGACGGAAACCGTGCGGGAAAAGAGCAGAGCAGAAGAATTATTTGGAACGAAAACAAAAATGGAACCACACCACCACCCCACGATGGTGATGCCGTCCACGGAATGGAAGAAGCAATAGCAAGGCAACAATGACTGAACCGGACTCGCACAGAGCACGACGGGCAGCGGACACAAAAGGGTGACGGTGAGGACGCGGAAAATGAAATGCTGGAAGTTCCATGTAGTGTAGGCCGTCATCCACCAGCTTCGGCGGATCGGGCTATAGTCCTCCACACAACCTTCCGTACGACCGCACAACCGCGAACAAACGAACGTATGAACGTGTTCAGAGCGTTGGCCAGCGCGTACTGGCGACCGTTTTTCCGTTCACGAACATCGAGCAGCATATAGCGCGCGAATATTGGGAAACTGGGGGAAAAAAGCTGCTAAAAAAATGGCCACTTTTAGTATTAGCACCCGAAACGTGTGAGAGAGAGAACTGTAGAGTGAGAAACAATGCTTTAACAGGAATCAATTATATTAAAGCAATCTGCTTTTAGTTTGAATGTACACGATTCTTTAAAGATTTATACAAATAGCAATTAATTGTACGTATGGTAAAGTACAAGAATTTGTAAATTTAAAACGAAATCGAATAAAATGAAAAGTTAACCTTATTGTTGTGAATATCGATATACGTTACCGAAAATAATATGGGTTGAGGTATAAAAAGTTTATGCATGAGTTTATTATGTGCATAAAAACACATAAATTGTATTGAAAAATAGCTTAAAATGTTTAAATTTGTATGTAGCTTTTCTCATAATACATTTTATAAAATCTGTTAGAAAATAATGCAGCCGAAAGCTGTGACAATTCATAAAGAAGAAATATAGAACAGAAAAATTGGAATGTTATAAAGAAAAATAAAAAGTATGACGCACTGCCTATCCACCTGATCCCTGATCAAGTCAGAAAAGCCAAAAACTACAAGCAAAGATCTTTCTAGCCTGTACTGTCATAAGGAGGAGTAGAACGCTTCCAATAGTGAGAAAAACAGCAATGAATTATATGAATGTTAAAAAAGAGGAACTAATAAATATGAAAACGGAACTAGAACACTAAAACATGAACACTCTAAGAAAAACATAACAATTGCTCTAAGAAGGATAACAAATAGAGAAAATGCATAAAATGTTGTTTTTACATGAGTTGTAGCGTAATTGTCGAATTTATGAAATAATAGAAAAGAGTAATTATAAACGTTTCAAAAGAAAGAATTGAGAGCTGAAAAAAGACATTTTATAAACAAAAACACAATAGAAAAGTTAGCTAAAGTGCTGAAATCACGTAAGTTTGATTAATAAGTCGCAAAACATAAGCGAAAATAAATAAAACAAGTTTCATTACAAAAAGAACTTCTAAAACTTAAGTTATGCAACATTAGCAAAACGAGTAATTTGACAAGCTTTTGTAGAAAAGCAAAAAAGAAGAAAGAGTACTTAGAAACGAAAATTGTAGTTTAATAAAAAAGCTAAAAAGATTCAATATTTTTTGAATATCACACAATTGTAATGAAAAAACATAAACAGAAAACAAATTTAAAACAAGTTAAAGTACTTAAAGTATATACCACAAATGAGCGACAACCTATAAAAAGTAATTAGGGAACATGGTGAAGAAAGAGCTTATAAAAAAATAATAGAAATGTTATAATTAAAAATAGAAAGTATTGTAAGTGCCCAAGAACACAATAGTTGGCAAATAAAACAAACACAAATTAATACAAAACATAAAAACATTTGTTCGTATGTATGTTCGTATGTAAATATAAATCTTTCTTAAACTTTATAATGTAAAACTTCAAAAAGGTAAGTGAGGAGATCCGGTGGACTGGCTTGCTTGTTCGAACGGACCAACATGAATATTCGCTTTCGGAATTTTTTGTGCTCTAAAAGAGGAAGAAACGAGCATTTGAACCCATTTTAAGATATTCGTTTCTTATGAAATATTGATTAAAAAAAGCGTTCTAATATTCAAGTTTTAGTGTACAGATTAACTGAATGGATTTTCGTTATACTTTGTAAAGACTGTGTGTGTCTCAGTGTTTGAATGGTGGCCCAATAACTGGCCTGCGCCTCATCCGCTTCAACGGTGATGATACATCATGCTACCAAAAATACTTTTACGAGAACGCACACACGTTCGTGCGCTAGGCGCGAATGCGTTCGCTCGAACCAACATCAACTTTGTGTGTGTGTGCTTGTTGGCGTTGCGAAATGGCAAAAGGGGGGCCGAGAAATTTAGTCCCGCGATCGCCGGACACCAGGACAACGATTAAACGCAAGCCGGCTCGGAGATACCAAAGGTCTAAAACCCAAATGCTTCCGCCGAGCGTGGCGAGAGTTCGGTTTTTATGCCTCCTAAAACCGTTGCCCTACTTCCACTGTGCACACTGGGCACTGGGCTGGGCGCACATTTCGTTTTGACCATTTTTGCTGCACCCGAATGATCTCCGACATTCTCAGGGTCGACCCTACGGGGGCGCCACAAAACAATCGTGCAGACGACGACGATGACGACGACGACGGCAACGGCGATGGCCACACGGCTATGTGCACATAATAACACCACCAACAGCACCAACAGCAACGGCAGCATATTCATATAGTTCAATGACGACGGTCCGTAGCCGTGTTCCGACTGCGATGCGAGCGAGGATGCTGCGAGACGCCACGCGGGACAGATGAACCGAGGTATCAAGTTGGAGCAAAATCACACGGTGCTGCATTTACCGTCGTACCAACGCTTTCCGGTGCATTCTCATTCTCAACGATCCAAGCAACCAAGTGCGCGCCACAATGTTTGAAGAATGAGCGAGAGAGATTGAGAGCGAAAAAAGATTGAACGACGGACACGCTTTTTTTTTTGCTTTCTTGCATGCAATCGAGACAGGAAGACCCCGGGGGTCGCGCTTGAGACACACGGCGGTGTGGGATGCCCAACTTGACAGGAGCGAACGAGAACACGCGGGACAGTTTGGTCGGTTGGTTGGTCCATTCCGTTTTGCGTATCCGCGGTCTGTCCACATGCACGAGCTATGTTGGCGAGCTGCAGAACAGAACCTTGCTCTTGCCGCAGAGCTTTTCGATGCGCGGTCCTGGTTGGTCCGGTACACGCTGCTGCTGCTGCTGCTGAATGAATGCTGCTTACAACATTCTTGAGGGCAGTGGCGTTCCGAACGAGCTGGAGCAAACGTCCGCTGGGCGATGGAAAGCCGCGAGCGCAATACGAGGGAGCAGCGTTCCGAGTGGCGCAATCTATTGACAGAAAGCGGTGGGAATGGGAGTTTCTTGTTTTTTGGTACGAAGACGAAAATATAACACAGGACCAGTTCCGGACGGAATGAAAAGCGGAAATGTTCAACATTGTCCGGCAGGGAACATGGAAGCTGATTTTATTGAACGTTACAGAAGAGTTCGTTCGGCGCGGCTATGACTATCGGCTGTCGTAGTGAAGGTTGTTACACTTTTAATTTTAAAAAAAATGTTGGAAAGTCACGACATTGTGTGGCCAGGATTCGTTTAAAGTTTAGCATTACCATCAAAAGTATTTATGCAACTATGGATTTGTAATAGATTTTTATGTTTTTGTCCTTGGGGAAGTTCTACAGATTGTATAGGTAAGCTCTGAGTACAGGGAACTGGTTGTTAAACCTTAATTTAAAGGAACAGCTTTTTCTGATTAGTTTTTCTCCCCAATGTTGAGCATGTTGAGTACTTCGTTTTTTACTTGATTAGTTCCCATTTTTCCTAGCGTAGTTTTGTTGACAAGTGGAACTCTAAGAGCATCTGAATATTGTACAGTAAATATGACTAGTCAAGTTCCAGTGAGCTGATCATATTATGATAGTTTAACTGAGAATTTCTCATTCTATGGACATTATAACAGAACCCTTGACTACATACTGGAATCACACTGGTGGTGGACGTTACCTAGCTGCAAGAGAGATCATCAAGGATCGCAGTACAGGAAATTGCCAGCGACTATAGCGATGTGACGGTAGTTTCTATGAGATTAATAGAGACCTTCAGGATTCTTCTAACGGACGCCGTTATTGAACTTAATGCTATTTAACACCGAAGTTGGTTAAAAGCTTTATAACAAATCAGGATGATCTGGTGTCAAATCACTTGGAACATCTTGTATGCACTTGTACACTACTTTTGTATATACAAAGAATTGCGATAGAAGAGCGCAAGATAGTCAACCTTCCAATTGTTAGATTATAAATAAACTAAGGCAAGGATATCATTTGATAGCGGTTCCAACAGCATGTTTGAAACCCATAACTTCCAACATCACTGGTCCTTTGTGGTACGTCCTGGGCTACAATTTGTCTACAGTAGAGTGGTTCAAAGGGCGGCCCGGTGGTGATGCGACAGCGGCGCCGGTCTTCACACGGCAGGACCGGGGTTCAAGTCTCATCTGGGCCGTTCCCCCATAGTGAGGATTGACTAACCAACTATGCGGTATCCAATTAGTCTAGTAAGCCAGAAATGGCAGGCATGACCTTAAGAGGTCGTTAGGCCAAGAAAGAAGAGTGGTTCAAAAGATAGAAGGACACATTCCACGGCAATGTATCCAAAATACCAGTTCCATCATATATTACCAGAAGGTAATTGGTAAGTAGAAACTGGAAGTTATTAGGTCCGTCAATCTCTTCTTCTTTGGCACTACAATCTCGAGAGGTTATGACCAGCCATTGCTAGCTCTCTATGACTTGTGCTAATAGCCGTAGCTCTGGACAATCAGTTCTGCGTACGGGGAGACGATACACGGTCCTTCCGTGTGAAGATCGGCATCGTTATCGCTTCTCCTATACATGAGGTACTCGCGAAGTTCCCGAAGGAAGGCCTCAAACGTTCCAAGACAATGAATTAACTTTGCTTTGCTGGACTTTGCTGGAAGATCGGATTTGGAAATCGAACCCTAATCTAAACTCAAGAAAAGCTTGCTGTGATACTCCGAATCAGCGAGAATGTCGGTTCGTCATGCGACACAAGCGGATGTAGGGTTTCCTACATCGTATCGTCACGGAAGATGTTAAGTCCTTAAGATCCTTTTCGGCAATCGCGTCAAAAGTCATAGATACTCGCCGGTCATACCAAAACCTCATAACCTCGGGTTACTATGCATAGCTCAAATGTTTCGGCGAGTATTTTGGTCGAACCATATGCAAAACCACACGCTCAACACATTGCTCAACCGGTAAAAATATAGCTGGCACCTTTAACCTACCATACCTGGCGAATTTCGTTCTACCCCATACCTGCCCTTTTCTTCGGATGGTTCACGACTTGTTGCGATCCTTGGGCGCATGGACCGGCTGATCAGCAATTCAGACCGTATGATGAGATACAGAACTGCCTGGAAACGTGAATAACTTTGAAGGAATGAATCTTTTTACTCATGTTACTTACTACTACTTCAAGTTACTCATGATTTACCGGAAAGATGACAGAAAGTAACAAGAAACAGTGAGCAATACTTCAACATGGACATTATTTTTAAATAAACAATCTAAAAAATGATAACAAATACTTTGTGCAAAAGCGTTTGTTATTCATTTAAGGACTTAATAAATAAGTAACGCAAGCATTATCAATGTATAAAGTTTAACGATTTTTAAGTCAATGACTCTATTTCCCTACGATTCACATCTAACCGTGCATCTTGTTTTGTAAACTGTCTGTTATGTACTACCAACATTTTACATAGTCATCAACTTATTTGAAGCAACTATTGCCAACACAATTGAAGAACTACTTTTAAAAATGTTGTTACGAGTAACCAACACTCGTTTTAGCTTTTGCAACATTGTCTCACTTTTGGAATATCAAAAAGAATATCAAATAGAGCCAGATCTTGACCATTCAACAGCCTTACAAGACCGTAAAATACACCAGAAACTGATGAACGTTACCAAGAGCCTTTATGTGATATAACTTGTATCTGTACACTGAAGAAAATCCTGTACAAGATCGGCACTATCATGGCAAAGCAACTCATTCGAAGCTGTACATGTATGAGCAATTGACTGAAAATGTTCGGCTGACGATGGTTGGCCCAAACAGTGATCAATAGAATTTGTGGAACAAACATTATTGGTAGGAAATTCTCCAATCAACCCGCTACTGATTGTCAAAGCTCAGGAAGAACTGAAACCGTGGAAGTATTTGTTTGTACGTAAGAGCTATGGCTCAGTTGTCAGCAAACTACTGTAAGCCACAGAACAAAACGGAGGATTCAAGTAGTAAACACATTTCAGCTTTTGTAGTGCACCGTTTAGAGTACAACCGGATATCCTTCTCAGGTGACACGTACCGCATCATGTGTTTTCCCCAAGCTGTGACAGCATCTTGTGTTGTACTTCATTCGCGAAATCGATGACTCACAGCACAAAGAGTAATTTTTCTAAGTGAATGAGCGCAATTTCTCGCTTTCAAAAAGTAAAAACAATTATTAGCTATTAAGTTATTCTTCATGATAATAAAACAAAAGCTGAATGACAAAGAAGTTACACTTAGAATGGTAACGAACTAATCTTAACAACATAAAACCGATATCCAAATAGGCGTATAATGTAACGGTTTGCTGCATTTAAGCGAGTGGAACAAGCACTGTCCGTCTGCTGGTTCGGTTGAACTGGGGCCACAACAGCCGACTCGTGCACCATCGTCATGGACGGGATGACGCGAATTCACCGGAATTTGTGCATCGCTTGTGTGAAGAGATGCGAAAACCCACGGACCGTTCGTTCGGTGTACGGTGGTCCCCGGTTCGGTAAAGCACCGGTCCTCGTCATCGTCGTCGTCGTCGTCGTCATCGTGGACGTGTTTCGCGTCATTCGGTAAATTTGATTACGCGACCTCGCTTGGGCCACGTGGTGCATTGGTGAGTTGATTGTTGTTTGGTTCCGTTTGCGTTGTGCTGGCGGTGGTGGTGGTGGTGATGGTTTGACGGTGATAAAGCGCGTACTGCTGCGCAAACCGACACGAGCATGCACGCTTAGAGTGCGTCAACGGTGGACAGCCGATGGCGAACGATTGAACTGTGACCGTTTGTGGGTGGGTGCGAGAATACTAACCGATATACTAAGAAGATTATTTCAGTTATTATTAAAAACGAACGGGAAAAACGATACAGTTTAGTTGCTTGGCAGGTTTGATAGGCAGATCAATCAGTTATCATACAAACCTCAGATAGCTAAATTCCGATAAAGCTGTTTTATATCATGTTTCCTTGCAGCAGTAATTTAAAGATGCCATCGTCAATGCAACTCGCACAATAATAATTTAATATTTCTTCCACAACTATAACATTTGTCTTTCATTTGAAATATTAAAACAAAAACCATAAAATTATCTTAAAAAAATATCACTTGCAGCAGCCTGTGTGCTTCGAAGACACTGAAGCAGAAAGATAGATAGAAATTTTCAAACAATTTAGCTTTTTTCCTCCAGCATTCGTGCTTTTGTATGGATTTTTCACGAATAACACACACCTAATGTTTGTACAATCCTGAGGAGAAGAACTAATTTACATTAAAAAAAGACTATGAAGATTTTTAGAAGCACTACTTAAATTTCTAAAATTCATATACGACTGTGCAGTTTTCATGTGGTTTTCAGGTGACACGTACCGGTATGCCAATTATAGTGAAATGTTGCTGCAATGGGGGAGGCCCGGTGGTGTATACGATAGCGGCGCCGGTCTTCACACGGCAGGACCAGGGTTCGAATCCCGTCGGACCGCCTCCCCGTACGCAAGACTGACTATCCAGCTCAGAAAGCTAGCAATAGCTGGCAGGCCAAGACCTCACGAGGTTCTAGTGCCAAGGAAGAAGAAGAAGAAGAAGTTGCTGCAATGAAATGACGGCAATATACAAATATGTCTCTTCGTCAATATATGAAAGCACCAAAGCGTTAATACAAGCACGAGAATTTCGGCATATTTGTTTAGGGATGATGGAGAACAAAAAGGAAATGATTCACTATCGAAAACTACGGTCTGGGGTCATGCAATTGATATCATGATACACCTTAGTTCTTCCACAAATAAGGTACTAGGGATGCAATATTAGGACATTTCAATTGTTTGAAACAAACCCCCCTGAACTCTTTGTATCAGATTATTAGTACTAGAAAAAGATCAGACGATACTCGCAAATGCCATAAAATAAGTGTTAACTGTGACACTTATTCCATGGGTTGGAAGAAAGCATGGAGAAATAGCTTTCCATTAACCCTATCTCCACCATTCTGATATTGTTGAGTCAGTGGAACACGTATGTATTGAGTGCCCGCGGTTCAACGATGAGCGGAGATCTCTATTATCGTTTGGTAGTGTAAATCCCGTCAACGCAGACAATATTATTGAATATTTGCTAAATATGCTAGGCTTCTCAACGCAGCAGGATCGCTGGCTGGTTGACAAAACTGCCGAAACAGCCGTAATAGTAGCTGTAAGAATTACGGCAACTGAAGTAACAGCAAGCAAGTAACAGAAGCAGAGTCTGCAGCAGCCGAAGCACCCAGGAAGTCCCAGGACCATCGAGTCTCAAGAACGCAGCATATTACATCTGATGTGATAAGCATGGGGCGGCCCGGTGGTAGATACGAAGGCAGGACCGGGGTTCAAGTCTCATCTGGGCCGTTCCCCCATAGTAAGGACTGACTATCCAACTATGCGGTCAGCCAAGTCTAGTAAGCCAAAAATGGCAGGCATGACCTAAGAGGTCGTTAGGACAAGAAAGAAGAAGAAGTGATAAGCATCACTACCATATACCAATTCGATCAGAGAACACAGAAGCATGAAGATCATGCTGTTCAACAGCGGCTGACTGAGAATCAACGTCATCATCATCAACAGTGCAATTCCCTAGTGCAATCAAGAAATGTGTTGTGAGAAATGAGAGAATATTGCTCGTCGTAGTTCTTTGACATCGGCAGAAGATGCAGCGCTAAATAAAAGATCCTGCATAACAACAAGTATGTAGCATAATAGATCATCGAAGTACACTGATCACTATGCTTCCCAGTTGGGTTCTATCACGGTCAGCACTTCCAATATTCAGGTAGTTTATCTTCATCACATTGACCCTCATTCCTATGCTATGGAACACACGTTTCAGTCCGGTGTACGGCTAACACACCGCCGCAGATGTTCGTCCAATCAGGTAAATGTCAACCACGAAACCAAGGAATTGAGGATCTGAATATCGTACCCTAGATGTCAAAGCCCTTTGGTGTCAACCTTCCAAAATGTCATCATAGTTTAACTACACTAGTAAATAAGCTAACTAATAAAGGCTTTACAGCTTTTCTTTAGATTTTCGAGCGGCGAGTGCTACGGACTATCTTTGGCGGTGTGTGCGAGCAGGGCGTATGGAGAAGGAGCATTAACTAGTTGGGGCACGTGATGAGGATGCCGGACTGATTCCCTGCCAGGCAGGTGCTCGTCAGCGACACGTTCGACACGAGGCGCAGAGGAGCACAGCGAGCTCGTTGGCTGGATCAAGTGGAGTCAGACCTGAGGGATATCGGATGCAACCGGGGGTGGAGGAATGCAGCCATGGATCGTGTTTCCTGGAAACGAATTGGATGCAAGACCCTGTCTAATAGACGTGTTCCCTAGGAGCAGGCCAGGAAAGAAGAAGAAGACAGCTTTTCTTTAGCTTAACATGGCAGATGCAAGTAAAAATAACAACTAACTTTCGTTGGAATAAATAATTTTCATTGGTTAATTTATGTTTCGTTGAAGGCTTTTATGAAACATTCAATTTTAAGGGAAGACAATAATTAGGTAAGAGTCTTATAGTAATAAACACAAAAAGCACAATGCGGTTTGTGTATCATACTTAGCCAATAAATTCCTCTTCACTCTCATTAGCCATATTAGCCATTTTCAAAATGTCCCCAGATGATTCACATTGACTGAACTCCACTGCAAACACCTACCAGACTTCCTGGCCTGTTTAAAGTCAGTTGATCATTCTTCTTTCATACCTTTTTTTTGAATGACTTAAAACTACAAACACCAACAGATTGAAGTTACCTGGAGGTTTAAACTGGTTGCAATGCCCGCAGGGTTTTATGTTCTGCAGCCAGTTTGGTCGTATTCTCCGCGCTAAAAAGGAGGGCTCCATAACTCCAAAACTTCATGCATTACGTCCCTAAAGCGCCACACAGAAATTCGTTTCGTATTGGCGCTTAGTAAAGCGAAATGCAGTGACAACATGTCTTATGACGCGACTTCTTCCAACATTTTGATGTTAATCACAACAAAAGCTAATTTTATAAATATCATAAATCAAAACTATTCCAACCGCTGCTCGTCGAATCAACAAGTGGGTGGTACGTTGAAGGGAGAGAGAGAGAGAAAAAAAAACAACAAAACGCTCCAAAACTTTTTGCTTTTTTTAGAACCAAACACCAAATCAATGAGATATAATGTAAACTAACCTAGTACAACAAAAGCTTCCAAAGTTGGCACATTTGCTTGCGACTATGTATGTGTGTGTGTGGACAAATAATTTTCACAGATTTTCCTTGTATTACACCCTCCAGAACACACACACGCATACACACGCGTAACTCACATAGTTCGTCAAATGGTGGCGAAACTTGTGCTGCGTCCAGAATGTTGCATCTCGAATGCATTGAATCCGTTTTACCAGTTTGAACAATTTACCCCATTGCGGACGCTGACAGGTGACAGCTTTAAAGCAACCGACACACAACCCCGGTGGTCGGCGGGTTTTGGAAATGGCGGGGCTGGTGGGTGGCAAGCGATAGGCGAATCGGTTAGGAGATAAAATAAACCTGTGTCCAGGAGTGGTGTACACTGGAACGCGGAAACTCGGAAAATGGGTTTCCATTTATGTGAGCTTTTGCGTGTGCCAGGAGAGGGTAGGGGATATGGGGAGGGAGTAGGGTAAGTGGGAGGATGTAAAGAACTAAAAAAAGCAACAGCAACACCACAGCCACCACCAGCAAACCGACTCATTGAGCCCTGGGAAAATTTCGTTAATTTCCCATTGCTGCACAGAAAACTGCATGCGAAATGGAAGCGGTTCGGGGAGGGGTGAAAAGTGGGAGGAGAGAAGAGGAGAGAGCGAATGTGGTAGTCATCCATCGAGCGATTTTTCCGCGGTTCGCCATTTTCTGCGTGGACAAGGTGTACAGGAGCTCGGTGAACGGGGCATCAGCGTGTGCTGATTGACCGCCAGCGACACGGACAGAGTGGCGAGTGGATGAGGTGTTGTGCGTCCCCGGGATAATGCATCCCTCCCCCTTCTCTCTTCCCTCGTACCGACAATCTATAGTTCCTCTGTCAAACCTCCAACCCGCCGTGTGTGTGTGTGTCCTTTGTTCCGTTCGCTGTTCGCTGGTAACATCAATTGATATTTGTGTACCGAAATAGGCAGCATGGGGCGGAATATCGGGCAAAAGCAGAAGCTGCAACAAGAAGGGGACGGGGGGAGGTTGCACAAAACCAAAAACCAAAGAGTTCTACGCAAAAAATAAAACGAAAACGTACATTATAACGCACAAATAAAATACTCACAATCCGGGACACAGGCCAATCAACGGCGTGTTTCATAATAGCGTCGTCATCCGTGCTTTTGCTACTACCGTAAGTAAACACCAAACAAAAAAAAACGATCCACACACACAAACACACACATGCACATGTGTTGCTACGGCGACGTGTGCATGCGGTTGTCAGGGTAGCGTGCTTTATATTGAGCTTTTATATTATTATTTTCGGCTATCTCTTTCCTTCTTCACTTCCTTTTTCGTGCTGTCACACTGTCCCTTTTTTGTAGTTGTTGTATGTTTTATTGTTTTCTGTCAAGCTTTTGCACCCCTGCAGGAAGGTCTGTACTACCACGGGTGATAGATGATGGGTGGTAACAATGGAGGGTGGCGAGAGCGCAGGTAGACCTACTCCTGCATCCATGCACCAATATGCATTAACACGATCACGCACTGCCCCACACGTACATACGCGCACACCACTACCAAAACAAAAGCGGGGAGTCCTGCTCGCCTCCAGTTTTACCCATCGTTGCATCGATTGTCGGTTGACCAGTAACAATGCTGAGACCCCTTTCCCGTCTGCACTCGGTTTTCATTTGCAACGCAGCGGCCAGAGCCGGGGAATTAACAAATATCAAAACGGTATACGAAATAATACGAAGCACACCAAAAAAAAGTGACAGCTCTCAGATACGGTGGGTGGGATGACGTCATGCCACGAGGAAGGAGCGAAGAAAGGGATGAGACGAATCAGATATTTTGGATTATACGGACCAAACCCCGGGTAGAATAGTTTTTCACCAAATCAAGTTTTGGGGATGTTTTTTTTTGGCGTGTTCTCAATACTTGCTGTAATTGGGATGGGTTCTGGTGCGAAAATGCGTTAATCGAATGTGTCAGTGGAAAAGGTTTGGAAAAAAGGTTGGATTTCGTCCGGCAGTTCTGGTGCGGTAAGTATGGTTTAACTATTTGTGCCGATCGTACAGATTTTGTCATTTTATCCACGAATGAAGCAAATTTCCTTCGATTTTCGGCGGTATCGAGCGTTGGAAGTTCAGTTAAATAGCCTTGGATACAATGTCTTCGCTTCTCGTTGGTGTATTTCGTAGCAGAATGCACCGAGATCACATCCTTCTCCACATGATACTTTGAAAAGGACAATTGTTTCAATGAACATATGATCTAATGGCATAACTCCTAGATCCTGAACTTGCTTCTATTAGACTTTCTAGAATTTCTTTAATAAAAAGATGACACTCTGAAAGGCAAATCGGTTATTAAACAGAGCATTTACAGGTATATTACAATTCGCATGTTCTTTGCAGAGATATGCGAGCTGGCAGTTTCAACATCATTGGAAGACGTCCATCATTAGACATCATTGGTTTGAGACTCGCCTTTTAAGCAGAAGCTTACCAAAGGATTGAATAGGCGGCATCGAAGTCGTCATAAACGCGCAAGGGTGCTGGCTGCCTGAGGAAACTTCTCCACTCAAAATACTTATCGTGACGGACAAAGCTGGGACTGTAGAACCTTTATAGTCCCAGCACTCACAAAAGATGTTTAGTCGCGTTCGAGAGGAAGATGGTAATAAGTATTGTTTTCCCCGTATGTGTGGAAGGACAATGAAGGAGCCGCTACAACGATAAGCTCTACGCACTGTACGATGATCTCACCATCGTGCAGCGCATTAGGCTCGTCAGGCTCCGGTGGGCTGGTAATGTCATGAGAATGGCACCGGACGACCCAATCCGTAAAGCCCTTTTAGGCCGTCCACATAGACAGAGGAAGCGTAGTATGGCCAAATTGAGATGGACGCCTGATGAGTAAAGCAAGTAAGTTCCAACAAACCACAAAATTGCTTGTCTGTATTGGCCATTTCCACTGCAGTTAAATTCCATGGTGGCATAATGGTAAAGTAACCAATTGTTACGTTTGACAGACCGACATAAAACTCGGAACGGTTCTCTCCACGATCAGGACTAACCAGATCCAGCTACGGGCAACTTAAGTCACAAGTACAAGAAATGAAAAGCCAAGATCCCTAGAGAGAAATAACGATATAAGCTTTCTAGTTGGGTGGAAAGGTTAATTCATCAGACTTTAATGCCAGATACGAAGAAGAGGAACAATTCACTCAGGTATAGGTGTAGTATTGATAAATCTGTTCCTTCTTCTCTAGGCATGAGAACCTAGAAAGAGATCTTGGACGGCCAATTTAGGCGTCCTTGACTTATTTAAACCCATTACTTGATAGTCAATTCTGTACACTGGGACCCAGTTGGGATTCGAGACTCAGCACTGCCGTGTGAAGATCTCTAATAGTTAAAGGACTTTCTGTGATTTAAAGCACAGAAAGATTAATAGTCCATCTTGCCTGTGAAGTACACGGAGCACTTGAGATTTAAGCCCGGGCCGAATGTATTATTCAGTAGTATATTATCGACTCATCTTTTCATCTTTCTGGTAAAACACTCCTTTCACAAACTTAACAATGATTGAGGTACAATTTATTACTTCAAATAAAGACTTATTGCTTTAATTTAACAAATTCCTATGCTAATTTACTAATAAGAGGACTTTCGCTGAGGTTGTATTTTGGATGTTTTGTAAACATGAAAAGCTGGAAAATTTTAAGATCCCCTATATATAGAGTTGCGGCATTCCGGAGCCGGTCTTAACTCAGCAAGTTCGGCTATCGATTCCCATCTAAACCGTCTCCCTACACTAAGGCAATAATTAAGCAATTTTTCAAAAAATTAAAACCCGAAACGTATTGTAATTCCGAACATTGTAAACATTACATTACGCATGTTTAAGTGCTTCAACTCATACAGTCTGCAATTATAAACATACTTCGTTAAGTGTTTCTTTACACATGAAAGCTGCTCAGTCGAGAGATTGTTAGTAAAAATAGTTCACAATAACTTTCTTTTACACTTTCCTGCCAAGCTTTTGTGAACTACCTTTGCAGATTAAGGTGAGTTCTGGATATTGTATACACCTGGAACTAATTTCCCGCTTCTTCGATAAAATTTCCTTGATGTGATTTGAAGATCTGGGGCGGCCCGGTGGTGTAAACGATAACGGCGCCGGTCTTCACACGGCAAGACCGGGGTTCGAATCCCGGCGTACCGCCTCCCCGTACGCAGGACTGACTATCCAGCTACGGGTAAAACTAAGTCATAGAGAGCTAGTAATAGCAGGCCAAGACCTCACGAGGTTGTAGTGCCAAGGAAGAAGAAGAAGAAGTAATGGTTAACTTCAATTGTTCCAGGATTTGTTCACGTTCCAAAACAGTATATCACATCCAACTCAACCGTAAGGGGTTTTCATGCCTAATGAGTAATTCAAGTCACAGTCACTCAGAGTCAGGAAAGTCACAACGAAGAGGGAACAGAGGAAAAAAATAAAGTATAAAATATCGCGTGGTATGTTTATGGTTAGCACCAACGGACAACTAATAAAAACTGACCATTTTACTACCTTGTTTCATATCTTAACATAAAAACCACCTAGTTAACATTCAAATTCAGAGGGAAAGAATCAACAAACGGATAATATTTTCCATTCAGAACTAGTAACAAAAATCGGTAATGGAAATGATAACAGAATTTTTTAAATCCTGATTGTATATGTTTTTTTTTTAACATCGTTCATGTGACAGATGGCGAAAGCGTTGTCACACGACAAGTTCCGTGTATCGAATCTTCATCCCGGCCATTCTCCCGTAGTGAAGACTGGTAACATGTTGAAGATACTAATAAAAAAAAGAAGAAACCGTTCCCGCAAATCATTCAAATAACTAACGGCAAACTCGCGCGCGCGCTAAAAACCAAACGATGGGCCCGCCAAACGATGTTTTCCCGCTTTTTTCCCGTTACACACAAACAAAAACAGCAAAAAAACACATACACCATGAAATCTAAGTCTAAGGAGTGAGCTTTCCGTTTTCTGTCTCTTCCTATTCTGTCCCGTTGTGAGCTCTTCGCTTTCGCCACCTCCATCCATCCTCTCCATCAGTGTTAAAAAGGGCCGTCCGATTTCCCGATTTTCTCTCAAGACAAAGAAAGGTCGGCGCTGTGGAGGGTTTTTTTTCTGTTTTGGAGCGAGTTTTTCTTTTCTTTTCCCTCAAAAAAGGTCACCACCGATGGGTTCTCCAAACCGATGGGGACAAAACAGAACACCATCCTGTTCGCTCAAAGTGTGTGTGTGTGTGTGTGTGTGTGTGTGTCGACAAAAAGAAAAGGCAACCAAAAACGGGGAGGAAAATTTTCGAATCCAAATGGTTGCAGATTCGACCCGATGATAAAGCGCGCGAAATGGAGCTTTGCCATAGCGAGCGGGGAAATTATAAGGGAAGCGAACGAACAAGAGCAAAAGTATATGCGCGCTAAAGGAAAAGCTCGTTTCCTAGACCTAAAGACAGCTGAATCTAGGAACAGAAAGTAGAGAAAACACCGAACCATAAGTTTTCAGCTCAGTTAGTAGAAAGAATGTTACTAAGGGTCCTTCTACTATCAAGTGGCAACGTTCAGTTCGAAGAAATAAGCAAAAGAAGATACCCGCTTTCCGTGCGCAGAACGACTGACATGACGTTTTAGTTACCCTTTTTCCTAGTGGGAAGCTGAAGTTTTCCGAAAATTTTACTTACTTAAACCGAAGTCTGCCTACTCGGTTTTGCTTTCGCAGAGCTTAGATGTCCTTTCCGGATTGTTTGACGGCACAGGAACAAGGTTCCGATTACAGGAAAAATCTCAGTTTTGATGAACTCTCCTCTTCCTAGGGAAAAGGCACAAAAAGCCGGCATTACCGGGTTCGTGACCTTCGGGACACCTTTTAACCGGCTACCAGTGTGTAAGGTCCGCCGAAATTGTGCCCATAATAATGGTGCACGTTCGGCAAAATCACTCAAACCCGGCGTATATACATATCCTTGCCCCGTTCCAATAGTAATCGGGCTTCGTTCGTGCTCGTTAAACTTTCCCTAACGGCTTCAAGCGGCCACAACAGCGACACACGAGTTGACAGTGCGCCCGGTCGTCACCATTTCCATTATGGCACGGTGGATACAAGGTGCGATGCGGCGAAATCTCCGACCCCCGTAAGGATCTCGGCGCTCTTCTTGACGTGTGAAAAACCTCCTGTTGACCTTTTTCCAACCAGATAAACACACACGCGAGGGCACAATCCGAATCGGGCGTATGTGGTGTGTGAAAAACCCGGTTCGAATAGTTTATTTACAGTGCTGCACAAGTGTATATACGAACACCGTAGTTTTTACGGAATTCAACCATAAACTATAAGACTAAAATCCTTTACTAGGTTACACTACAAGATAGTATAAGAATGCAAACATTTATCAATATCTGAAATATTAATAATAAAACACATCACCAAGATTTACCATTGCTGTAGCACATGAATCATCAACACTTACTTGACGTATATTGGCCTGACTCTCTTCTGAATCGTATATTATGTGCTGCGATTGTGATATTTTGTGACGAGATTGCCTTACTACAAAGCTGAGTACGGTGAACATGCATTGCAGCACCTTACAACACCACCAATAAATGCAATAAATAACCCAAAACCAGTGTAAACTCTGAAAAGAAGCAAAACAAAGAACAAATAAATAAAATGCATAGTAAGAGAATACTTACATTCTACCACATGTTAATAAAAAGCTAAGCAACAAAATATAAGTTGAAATAATATTAACAGAAAATGACAAAAGTAAAGAAGAAATAAAGAAATGCACATAAAATATATGAAATAAAAAAACAAAACGAAAACCTATAATAGAACACTGTGATGTAAATAGGATATACAAGAACAGAGAGAGAAAATAAAAGAAAACGAGTTAAAAAACAGAAGCATAAATAAGAAAAAACAGTATCTGATTATGATATGATTTGTGCAAATATAGGAACAAAGGATTTATACCAAAATAGAAAACAAAAAATGAAATGGGGAATATCGAATCCAATAATACAAAACAAGCGTACAAGTACCATTTAAAACGTTTTATTCGTTCGTAATCTCTAGCAAAAGTAATAGATAGACTTACTTAAAACAAAAAGTTACCCAAACTTCGTGTAACATAAGAAAACTGATTAGTACAACGTAATTCAACAAATGCATGTGTTAAAAGTATTTTAAAACTATTAAGAATTGTAATAAAAACATATGATCGTGATGTACGAAATGTAAAAATAGCTTATTTACTAAAAATCAAAACAAATCTCAAAGTGAATAATAAAAAATCAATGAATTTGAATAGGAATGCTTCTAACTGTCTGTTAGTTTAATTGCTAACTGGTAACTCCTAAACTACCCAACTCTAGAACAAAAAAAAAACAACCACAAAAACGAACAATTGTTCAATTTAAAGATGTACGGATTTGCGTTTGAACCACTGTAAATAAAATTCTGATCAGGACACATAGCGGCGAGAAATTGTTAAACTCGTTGGATTAATGTTATAATTATTAACATACATCAAAATTATTTACTGTACACAATGGTTGTAAGTTTCTACTCATTTTCAAAGCTTTTGGTAAAATTAAAAACAAATATTCACTATAATATAATTTAATGAAGATTTTATAATAAGATATTTATATTTTGGGAGCTTATATCAAGCTTTATTATTACTTTGAAACTATGTTCGTTAAGCTCTTCATATTTACCAAACCACGATACAAATTGTCCAAGTACTTAAGAAAATCGTATCCTTTAAATACAAAAAAAAGTGGTTTACACTCAACGATCGACAATTCGGTTTCCCAACCAGTGTTTTGTTGACTTAATTTCGATCGTACACAAATTACCAATGCGACGGATCGCTTCCCAACCTTATTCTTGTGTCCTTTCCATTTGCGTCCTTTTTTTTGCTGTTGCCCAACACCGACATCGGACACAAAGGACCCAAAAGCGCACGTAAAGTGACGATGACTGTACGACAACGACGACGACGACGATGGGGATGAAGAGTTTTGATTAGAGCAAAAGCTTCCATCCGAACAAAACGCCAACGGTGGAGCGCCCACCAGGCCCCATTCTCGTTCGGTTTGAGTCTTAACGAAATGAAACCCTGCCACCCTCCCCTTTCCACCTTCCTTCCTTCTCACGCCTATCCCCTTCCAGAACTGTCGGTGTTACGTTGGCGTTAGCATTTGGAGAAACAAAGAAAGGTTAAGGTTTTACGTTCGTCGGCTGCTTCGAAACGTAAGCTCAACTTTTCCAACCCACCGCTACGACCCTCACCGGCTTCTAGTGCCACCCACCCACCCACACACACAAGCACAAAGACACAGGCTTGGCAGGTCACTCGACGCTCGGGGTTTTCGGTTCGGAATAAGTCCTGCGTGTACGTAACACGTTACGATGGCACGGTGAAGAAGCGACGCAAGTCGGGATGGACGGGATGGACGGAACGGGCGCCCTACTAACTTACGTTAGCAACAGAAACGAGAAGGATTCCAGTGTGCCTTGAGCGCAAGGGAATAAAGTTGAATCCTGGGCCCCTTGCGCTACACACACACACACACACGTTCGGGGAGTTTACCGAGCCGAGGAAATTCGACAAAAACAGCGCCATGAAAACCGGAACAGCACAGTGGTGTGGGTCTTCGGGATGATAGAAGGATATACCAGCGCCATCGACACCACGAGCACGAGGAATCAAGAGGTAGCGAGAATGGTGCCGTCCGTGTCGTCGCTGCCACTGGTAGATGTGTAAGAAAAGTTGTTGGAACAGCACCGAACGACCGTGGCAGTGTGGAATGAAATATCTCTCCTCGAATTTTACGCCATATTCGTCGGTCCGTTTACCACCTTTGGTAGTAGAGCAGAAGGAGCAAGCGGCGAAGCAGAAGGAGCAGGAGCTACGGCCACGGAATCATCCACACGCCGGCTGTGCTCGTAGACTCAGCGGTTCGACTACGGATTCCAACCATATCCTTCACAAGCTGATGCTCTTCTTTCTCTCTCTCTCTCTCTATCTTGCTCGAACGGGAGGCTGGAAAACTTTCCAATTCGTAGGCATTACCTTTTGCTCTTTTTTTTCTTAGGCTCCCGAGTCCGACGTTCGGAAGAGGCTCACAACTCAAGGATGGAGTTTTTGGTACGTACACAGCAAAATGGATACGACTGTATTCGGTGACTAGTTCACGCTAGTAGACACTGCAATGACTGCATCATAACAGCAAACTATGAAGGTTTGTTTCAGAGTTCCCGTACAAAAGACTGGACGTACAACTACATCAAAATGAGTATGAGAAATTATCGTTTTTACTATTAACAGTAGCTTCACCGTTCTATGCAGTTGTTCGAGAAGAAAAAAGAAATATATGGGTTTAAAATTTAATTTAGCAAAACTTAACTATAATAATACGAAAGCTGTTAACAAGTGACTCATTTCTCCAGTTTAAGATACTTGCTAACGCGACTTTAAAAGCAGTCAAGTCGTTGCTAGCCAGAAATAGCTAATAGTAGGGATTGTAAGTAGTTTCGTAACTCACACGAAAGACCTAGACATCAAATCCCATTCAGATCTTTACAACGCCAAGCGAACGTCAGAATTGACAGGTCAAAATCTCCGGAGGTTGTAACGTCTAAGGAAGACAGGACGTTCTAATTGAATTACTTATGGGATCGATCGCATAGTGTAGTCCAGTGGTTGGCAACCTTTCTTATGTTTCGGTATTTTATTTCGAGCTCGAATTGCATGCTTTTTGTTTTAAAATATTTTTAAATTATAAATTACGCTATAATAACTACACTAACAGTGTTTTATCGAAAGAAGGACATCGTTTAATAATACAGTTAATGCTAGTACTTCAATCGTTCTGGACGGATCGTTAAGGGAGAAGCTTTTTTTTCATACGATTTAATGTCCTGAAATAATAGTCCTGAAAAATGCTGCTAATTATTTTATAAGCTATTAAAAATAAAAATATTAAGCATAGTTAATATTTCTTATTAGAGAACAATTGTTTTTTTTTTCGTAAAATAGCAATCAACTATTTATATTGTCCTAGTTTTTTTATGTAAAATGTGAAAGAGTATATGCATCATATACGTCAGCAATACTTTGCTCGGAAGAGACAAAAAGCTTTCTTTTTTTAATATGGACCTGTGAATTGATAGCTTCTCACGACATAAATGTACGAGTAAATTAGTCAAATTTAGTAGTTCTAGATCATAACAAAACTATGACTATAAACTTCCCGGAGGGGCCGCCCGGTGGAAGAAGCGACAGCGCTGCCGGTCTTCACACGGCAGGACCGGGGTTCAAGTCTCATCTGGGCCGTTCCCCCATAGTGAGGACTGACTAACCAACTATGCGGTAACAACAAGTTCAGTAAGCCAGAAATGGCAGGCATGACCTAAGAGGTCGTTAGGACAAGAAAGAAACTTCCCGGAAGTACATTATCCAATTTTCTAAAAAATAAGTTCGACAAATCTTTGTTCTACCTTCAACCTCATCGTGAATAAAACTATTAGAACTGTGTGAACTACTAAAAATTAAACACAAGCATTGTAGACTTTAGTGTATACGATAGCGGCACCAGTCTTCACACGGCAGGACCGGGGTTCGAATCCCGGCGGACCGCCTCCCCGTACGCAGGACTGACTTTCCAGCTACGGGTACAATTTAGTCACAGAAAGCTAGCAATAGCTGGCAGGCGATTGTAGACTTTAATTTAAAGCAGGAACAAAAATCTGATATCTTAGGAACGAGATCTTTGCGAGTCCTGCCATATATATTCTCTCGTCCTGAATAAAATCAGCTGACATGCCAACACCTTGCCAAACACTGGCATAAATCATTCACCCGTAGTGCTATTGCTAAGGCCTAAACAATATAAAGTGAAAACTTAATATATAATTTGATGTGTTTTATTTGACTCTTGAAAATTGTCTCATTGTCTACCACAACCATATTTGCTCCGAAGAAGTTTGCCAACCACTGAAGTACTCGGGGTAACGTTCGATTTAAATATAAGCAACCTTTGGGTTAAAATCTCGTCCCTATCGATCTCTTATTTAGGTAAAATTAGACTCTAGAGAACCATATTTTGGATGCCATTCTTACTTTCAACAGAAATACCCTGTTTTACTGTTCAAAATAATCATCTAATAGTGTTTCTTATATGGGCAGTCTAATAATTAGACTTAGTGCAACATTCATCGGGAGGAATAAAATTGTTTTCAGCTTGAATACTGTTAGTAAAATATGTTTACAAACAAAAGTTTGCTCTAGACACGAAATATCCTTCGCATTCGCCTCAACTAAACATTCAAACAGATAAGTGTTTGCGAAAGCTAAAGCCCCATCACATTTACCATAATTCTGAGCACGAAGCAAGTTGCTCTCGGTAGGCTGAAACGACCGAAGCAAAACTCGTCGACGCCAGTGCCACGAATCTCTCGTCCAACAAACGGAAATGGTGTACACGGCCGGGAAAATGGCACCCATGTTACAAGGAATAGACATCCTTTGAATCGAAAATGAAATTGCGAGAGAAAAGGACTTCGTGGCTCGGTATTGCTAAGTGTGCCGGAAAGAGAAAGCGTGACCGACGGTTTGCCACAGCAAACACACACAACACAGAACGAAGATCCCAAGACGAACCACTGCTCCGGGAGACAATCACCGTAGAATTCCATTTCCATCATTCGCTGCACAACAAATGGGGGAGAAACACATCGGGTTCGAGAGATGTGCGATGGAAAAAGGCACATCTTCGCAGAAATGCTACGCTACACGAAGGCAGGCGGATATATACGGACACGTGTGTGTGTTCCTCTCCGGATACTTCCGGGCCGTGTGTAGGACCGTAATGTTAGGGACCCCATTCCCGGACCCCGGACTTTTTGCGATGCGATGATGAACGGTCTCCCGGTAGTTGGGATTCGTGGAGCGCGTAAGAGTTTCGGGGGCGAAAAACGAGGGTCGACGATGCGCACAGTCTTGACTCATCCAATTTGCGACCGTCTAGGCATTTTGGCGAACGTGTAGAAAATGGTCTATCCGCGTCTCTTGTCGTTCGTTTTGCAGTTTTCGATTTCGACAGAGTACCATTATTTTGAGGATCGTTCGAAAAAAGGTCATTAAAAAATAAAGAACAACAACTTTCAAAGAAAATCTGCAAGAAAACTATTCGATTGTATGATCGGTGAAATGAACCGACAATACTTCGCGTTTGCCACAACTAATACACACTACCGAATGGCGCCATTTTGGGCCCCTGAAGGCGCAAACAACTAAACGCAACAGAAGACAACCTAAACACGATCGACCGAAGAACTTTGTGCGTTGGAAAAAGTTCACCGCTTAGTTATTCTCCTGCTCAGTTTTCCCCCAAACGAAAACTGGTACCGTGTCGCACCATATATTTGGCTCCCCATTCAGCAGCGTCCTTTGCTTTGTGCAGTGCGTGCGTCATTTTTGCGACCCAACGTTTCGCAGAAGTCGTTCAGAGTATGGAAAAACTTTGCTCGGGATTTATCAAATGCGAAAAACGCTTAGTCGGAAAGCGGAAGACACACTTTTTGTTTTGCTTTCTTTCCATCGCCATCGTCGTTATAGCTTTCAGAAGGGAAAATCATGTAAAAGAGCGGGATATAGAAAAGCGTGTACCCTTGGCTGGATGTAGAATACTATCCTGACGTTGGTGGAACCATAGACAGTTATAGAGAGCAGTTTTTGTTCGTCTAAGGCGGACAACAGTACATTCAGCGTTCGGAGCAGTCAACGTTTTTCAGCACTGTGTTGGCAACTGTTTTACTTGAATTTCATTTTACCTGCTCTATCTTTCCGCCATCATTCCACCATCGTAATGATTCTTCCATTCCATGATTTCATTGCTTCGGAAACTGTTTTTCTTCCAACACTGGCGCAAACCTTATTTCTATGGTACGAGTTCTTGCAATCGTTCCTGTTTTGATTGCTTCTTTTTTCTATTGCTTGAGATTTCTAGTTAATAAATAATTAATAATGTTACATAATAAAAACATGGACACATTTGTACAATACATCATCACTAATTGTTAAAAAAAGTCATGATTTTAAAAATGAATGCATTGTGCACTGCTGTGAAAGACCAGGCGCCTCCATTAGGGTAAAACGAGAAAATTGATAGAATGAATCATACATACATTTTCCGCGTCTAAATATATGAGTGGATTGAATGGTAGTTATTATTTACAACTAAATATAAACTATATTTTTAGGGTCTATAAAACCGTTGCACCGAGCAATGTTCCAAATCTAGTAACGAATTTCCTTTGACCTGTAAGTCAGAATAGAAAAGTACAATATAAAAACGCTTTTTGAACCCCTGAAAAGCATCTACAAATAATGACAAACAAATGGCCATTATGCCTGAAAGGAAAATGGGTATAGTTCCTGGGCAATTGTCAAGTGACCAAAACGGAACACTTTTACTAATGAAAAATTCTGTCACTTTGCTTAGATGACAAAAAGGTAAAGAAATAAGTACTAAAAATTAAGTAATTCTTAACTTTAAACGTTAATTTGGGGCGGTTAGGTGGTTTCGTTGATGCATGCGTTATATTCTCACATGTAGGAACAACAAAACCTCTCACTCTACGAGGGATGTGCTGAATTCTTGCACTAAACACAATTTTACTAGCTTATTCACGATTAATTTCAGGATTTTCGAAATGAACTTCTAATGCTGGTGGATTCTCCTCTTCACTCTGGACACATTACAGGTAGAACTGGAAATTAATATTCCACTCCTGTACTTGCTGAAACGGTTGGGGCGGTGGTGTATCCGATAGCGGCGCCTATCGGTCTTCAGGACCGGGGTAAAACACAAGTCATAGAAAGCTAAAAATAGCAGGCCAAGACCTACAGAGGTTGTAGTGTCAGAGAAGAAGAAGAAGTACTTGCTGAAACACCACTGTTTTGACATGGTTCTGTCAAGCTGGACCTAAAATGTGCCGCCATAATCTTGAAAGATATTGAGAAAGTGTGCCAGAGTTCAGTATTTCCTGTAGATTGTTCACTTCATCCTGTGCAGCGTATAGAAATGTTTTGAGGTAAGATCCTACGATTGAGGTTTGCCCAAAAGCTTGCTATTCGTTGCTTCTGAGTTCAGTAGAGAGTCACTTCGATCAACGACGTGCTCACCGCCGCCAAAAACATGTTTCACAGGTGCCATCAGTGACTCATTGTGCTCATGATTGCTGCGTGACGATTTGAGCGAGGTTTTGTATAACTCATAATCTCACGCCGGGGTCAAAGTTATATTGCTAGAACAATATCTTCTTCTTCTTTCTTGGCCTGCTCCTAGCGAGCACGTCCAATAGTCATGGCCTGGTGTGCTATCAGTCTCCAGGAAACACGGTCCATGGCTGCATTCATCCACCCCTGATTGCATCCGATCTCCCTCAGGTCTGACTCTACATTATCCAGCAAACGAGCTCGCTGTGCTCCTTTACGCCTCGTGCCGAACGGATCCTAATCACGTGCTACAACCAGCGTATGTCAGTGTCGCCAAACAGGTGGTTCATTCTACTTCTCCACACGCCATGGATCTCAAAAGTTTGAGGAGCCCGTAGTAGAAACGGTTCCTATGAACAGTGCGCCTTCGGATTCAGCTGCTTATGTTGTTATCCGAAGTTACGTTTGTGCCAAGGTAGCAAAACTCCTCTACTACCTCAAGATCGCTGCCGTCAACCAATACTCTGCTGCTTCCGAGTCGTGCTCTATCACGGTCAGAGCGTTCGGCAAACAGGTACTTTGTCTTCGGTGCATTGATTCTCAATCCAATCTGATCGACTTTGCGTTTCAATACGCCTCACAGCAGAACACAGGACCACAGGAAAAATATTTAAAATCAATCAATTTTTTTTACACACACGTATTTTGAACGTGTACATAAAATTCAAAATACAGACATAATAACAACATTTGCACCAAGGTTGAAACCATCGAACATGTAAACTCTGTTCAATTTGATAGGTCAAAGTTGAACTGGGTTGTAGAGTACTGTATCTTGAGGAAATTTGGCTGTAACACAGTTTTCTTCAGTTAACACATTTGTAGCACAAAAGGATGCTTCGCGTATTTTTTCTTGCGAATTTCCATTTCCTTTTTTGAATATCTTCAATTTGAATGCTTTCGTCCTTGTTTCGTAGTTATTTTTTGCCAACCAACTAACGTTCTTCTCTCAAAACGAATTGGCTATCGTTCCTATGAATTTTCACATCTGGAAAATCAGATAAGTTTGTTAGGAGAACATGAAAAAAATTAAATAAATTTGATAAGACATTATAACAGTGCTATAAGATACATTGGCCAGTACTTTCACAACGAAGATAAGCGAGAAATTATACGCAAACCACCGTTACACAACCATTTCTTCCAAACAGCAACCGTTCATTCTCCGTTCATCCGTCAACTGTTCATTCTCCGTTTTTCACTTCGTTTCTGTAACAAAAAAAACAAAACTAACGTGCATTGTTTGTTTCAGTTTCCTTGGTGTCTGGAACATTAAAATATTATCGATTAGTTTATTTTTCCATAACTTTTTTTTGTGCAGATTTTCTTCTCTCGTGTATGCAAGAGCAGCAATTGAATGTTCGTTTTTATCTTCGTGTTTTAATCTCGTTTTTCGTCAGTGTTAAGCTTGCTGCGCGTCCTAGTAGTAGTAGATCCACATTATTACTACACGCTCACTCGCCATGTCATGTTCATCCCGTTCTTCCTCTAGTGCTATTTCCATCTTCATTGTATCGTGGCGGTGGTGTGTTTTCCTACCTTTCTCCCAAATAGATCACATCGAAATAATTCCGGCAGAACATGCACACGGGGACACGGGGCAAAACGAGACCAACGTCACACTCCGCTGCTAGCATACATAAAAATTGGATCTTTTACATCAAATACTGCGTCGCGTTTCTGGAGTTAGCGCATTATCGTGGCATATACCCGTGGCGAGAGATTATGTTGTTTTGCAAGTAATACATTTCTCCACTAACAGCACACATCGTTCAATAAATTGATGAAGAAGGTAAAACGAAAGTGTTTATGCTACGCTTCAGAATGATAGTGTACGTGACGTGTGTTCCTGTATCTACACAAGATATGAATTTCTTTAGCAAAACACATACTGGTTCCCGCCGCCGTCCTGTAGTAAGTAATCACAATATATGAGGAACTAATATTATAAAAATTAACGCTTCAGAGATCGCCCACCCAGAACGATATAATGTGTGTGTGTGTGCGTGTGGTTGTCTCTGTGCTGGTATGTGTTTTTCGATTTTGGGATGTATCGTTTTCAAATATCCTACCACCATCAGCCGGGCCTTCTTCTTCACACCAATGAGTTATCATCCTCTTTTTCAGTCTTTCTTCGATCAGATCCTCATTCTCAAGATTCTCACACATGAGAATGGGACAAATTCTTGTTTGTTTACGTTACATTACACAGTTGTGGAGCTCTTGTTGTAAAACGACAAGAAAACGGTTGTGGCTTCTAGTAGCGGTAGTACGTTCCTTCCCCCCCTGCGGTAAGCTTTCGTCGTCGTTTCTTGTAGTTCGGGGAGCATCATCGTGCAGCGCTTCGGGGGAGCGCAAATAAATATTAACAGAGACAAACAAAAAAATGCTTCGCAAACACGTCCAATTGTTCTTTGACGAAAGACGACACCTCTCTATTGAATCTTGCGTGTAGTGTTAAATGTCTCATGTATGTGGTCAAATTGTGTACAGTAGAATATCCTATTCGCTCCTATTAGCCTAGTCGCACAGAATGATTAAGTTCGAAACGGGAAGTGCGTAATGTTTGCGTCTACCACACCTTGTTTTTAGGGATTTTCTTCTGCATCTGAATTTGATCTTTTCGCGACATACCATCAAATCATATAAATATACGTTTATATAAAAGTTTTAATTGTAAGAAATAGTTCATCATAGTTACAGGGGGTTGGTTGGTTTGTCAGAATTCTTGTCGCAATTTTCCTGCCTCTCTACTACGGTACTATTAATTACTATTCTGGTGAAGATAATGCGTCATTATGAGTAAAGATTCTTCGTTACTATCAGTACGCGTCTTTTCCTGCAACAACACAGGCGGGCCTTGCTTACTATGCCTGCGAAAGGAGGAACGAAGGAGTTCAACTATTACTAACGCCATTAAGAGAGCCGCTATTATAAAATCAAAAAAAGGAATAATGCTTGGCCGATCGTATGTAAACAGGCAGCAGCAACAGAGGCTCTTCGTTCTGGCCAATCAAATGCCGCACATTGCCGCGAAATGTATGAAAGAAAGGGATAACTATTTCGCACCTTATGATTCTGCCTCGATCGGTGGCGCCGGTGTTACTACTGGCGCAGTACCAACTGGTTCGATTACCTTCTTGGCCTTAATTTCAGTGGAGGTAACTTCTTCGGCATCGGTGCTGCTGCTCTCGGTAGTAGTAGTAGCGGTGGTGATGGTGCCATTTGTTTTTTCTCCATTCACTTCCCCAGCAGCTTCGCAGTTGTTGAGCGAAGTGTCATTCTCTTTGTCACTATCGCCACCACCATTTTTTTCTTCTAAGACCACACTACTACCGGCATCACCGTTGGTGGTCACTTTGGCCTCCGATTCTTTTCCGTTTACTTCTGCTGTGTCAGCCATAGAAGAAGCCTCTGTCTCCCCTTCGCTCTTGCTAGTTCCTGTTTCTTCCGCACCAGTTGTCGTCGAAACGATATCACTGTTTGTTTTTTCGGTTTCTACTGCATCAGTAGTAGTATTGTTGGTGGCAGGTTTAACATCCTCTACCACTGGAGCAGCAGCATCTGCTGCCTTAGCTTCAGTAGAAGTGGCCACCTTGTCATCCTCTACCGGAATGTTGTTTGGAATGTCACCGGTAACCTCCTCCTTTTCCTTTTCCTTACTAGCTTCCTTTTCCTTCTCAACAGGCGTATCTTTCTGTACGGTTTTATCTTCTTCTACCTTTTTATCTTCAGCCACCGCCACCGATGAATCGACAGCTTCAGAAGAATCTACAACGGTTGTCTCAACCTTATCGACTACGGACTTAGTAGCAGTTTGTGTATCCTCTTCTTTTGCCTTACCATCATCTTTTTGCTCTTCGGTCGGTGTTTTCAGAGCTTTTTCATCGACTTTCTTATCGTCGCCTTTTTCATCTACTACGGTTGATTCTACTTCTTTTTCGTCAGATTTCACCGATGGTACGCTGTCTTTCTTTTCAACCGTCTTTTCCGATTCTTTCTCTTCCTGCTGTGTCACTTCTGTCTCTTTCTTCTCTACTGTTTCTTCAGTCTTCTTTTCGCTGGACTCAGTATTTTGTTTCTCGGTTTCAACCGGCTTTTCAACAGGTTTATCCAAATCCATCTTTTCGTTTTCCTCCACTTTTTCCACCGGTGAATCTTCTTCCATTTTTTCTACCACTTTAGCATCCTGTGTGTCGCCTTTAGTGGAAGGAGTTTCTCCCCCATCAACTTCCATCTCCTCCGTGGGTTTGGCGGCGGCTGGAACAGCGTCGTCTGTGGAAGGAGTCGTTGGCTCAGCGACCGTAGCAGCCTTTGTATCTGTGGTTCCATTCTCTACGGTAGATTCCGCCTTTTTGTCATCTTCAACCTTGGTCACCTTAGACGGTGGTTCCTGGAAATAATAGAATAAAACACAATAATAAATAAATTGCACGATTACAATACTTCCCACCGGCATTGCTCTCAATTGAGTTCGGTTAATTTCCGTGCCGAACGAAAGCTTCGCGATTCCCCACTAGATGGCACTGGGTGTACCGGTGTTAGCTAAGACAACAACCAAAGAAGGCAAATTAAAAAGCAACAGATGAAAACCAGTTCTGCCTCATAATACTTGGGACGAGCAAAACTCGGGAAAGGAAATATTTTAAGTTTTCTTTATAATTGACACTCCGTATAAGACGTTCATTCGCCTTTGCGGCATACTTTTCATACAAAGATATATACTAATTGACAAAAACAGTGCTTCGCAAACCCACAAATCGAAAAACTGTTAACAATTTTGGATGAATATTTTGGAAATTTTTGAATGAAAACTCCAACGAAGAGATTATTCATAACACATTATAGACTTAACAAAAAAAACTATGCTATATGAGTCCAATTCTTTAAAAACATAAGAAAATATTGATATATAATTAACAGTGTCATACTTTTGTTTCTATTATCGAATTAAAATTACGTATTGGTTTGGGAATTACAGCAAATTAGCCAGCTATGTATCGTTTACTACCACCGTCATCCCGTACGTTTCATTTGCAGAGCAACAAACTGTCTCCATCAATACACACACACATGCGCTAACCACACCACACACACAACCAAAGCCCAATTTCTTTCTCTTGTCAACAACCGAATGGTAAGAAGTGCAACTTGATTTTATACATGGAAAAGGTTTCATCCAACTAACAGATATAGTAGTTTCGTTTACAATTCACTAAATCAAAATATATCCAACGGCCGAGTTTTAGGGAACTTTCGAGTACACAAACATATTTAATGATCAATTAAAAGAACAATTTTATCGAACAGATTTTTAACGGGATGTTGTTTAGTTTAAATTTTGAAACAACGAAACACATATATTACACATTAAGAGGCATTGCAGATGAAACCAATCCCATGTATGGAAGACATTTGTTTATTTTGATTTCTTGTCATTAGTTAAAGAAGGATGTTTTCCCCTCTATCATGTATAAGTGTGTGTATAGAGTGTAGAGGAACAATTATTATAGAATCTCTACTCTCGGTTTGGTGTACAACATTTGGTTATAGATCAGGTTTTAAATTTTACGACGAATTGCACCACATTCATCAACAATCTTAACAAACTCTTCACTTAAAGATCAACTTATTTCTTAGAGACGTAATTATAGCAAAGTAGCACCAATAATAATGGATGAATATTTAAGCTCCAAATTAGAGATATGTATAGTACAATTATTTTGCAACTTATTTTTTTTAAAGTACCATTTCAATTTGAAATAACCGCGTGTCGCTTCAAACGTACATAAGCATTCCTATAACGATTAATTTTTTAAGTTGCAACACTTAAAAGATTCTTAAATTCCACTTAAGGAAGTTAAGCTGTAAAAGAACAGAAAATAGTTTACCCAATTTGCTTTTTTCTTCTACTGTAATTCATTATTTTCGTTTTTCTTCTGCTAAATTTCGTTCCGACATCGTAGAGAAATTCGATTTCAGAATAACAAAAATTCATGCACACATCTTTCGTATGGGGAGAGGGGATTTCACTTATCGTAAGAGCTTCGCAAGTAATTTTGAATTACTTGCAACACACTAAAATAGTAAAATAAAATGGGGTTGGGAATGTTGTAAAAGGGAATTTTTGGGCATAGGAAGATCAGTTTTGCTTACTCTATAGGAACAAATTTACTTTTTGTTTGGATATACCTGTGCTTGGTCCTCCTCGGAAACTTCGGCCGTTTCCTCGATTTTACGTTTGCCACCGTTGGCGATAGCAGCAACACCATTCTCTTCCTTTGGTACTTCTTGCTCAAACGCTAGATCCGAAAACGTGGTTATGACTGTAAATTCTTTGCGTTCCTCTTCCGACAGCTCCACGTTTCCGGGACGATCGAGGAGCACCACATTGAGACCGGCCTCTTTAGCTGCTTTCGCTTCTGTGCTCGAAACAAATAGAAAAACACACACAAATGGCAAGATAGGACAATAGCACAAAGAAAAGAAATAAAGGATTAGTATTAGTTGTCGTCCAATGCTGCAGTTGAGCTTCTTTTTTTTTTTTTAGTTGATCACAACACACGGAAAGACACTACTTACCTGCGTATACGTCAGTCAGGAACAATGCTTCCTCGCCCGAAGATTCAATGTTCTTCAGGATGGATTCGTAGCTTTCCTTTTCGCGCTTTGCGCCAATCTTGGTGTCGTAATGACCGGCCAGATACTTTAGCAGATTGCCCTGCTCGCTGTGCTCGAACAGCAGCTTCTGAGCGTCGACACTGCCACTCGAGTAGATGTAGATCTTGCGACCGCTCTCAGTCCACTGCTCAAACGCTTTCTGCACATCGTCATAAACACTGATAGATAATATTATAGAAGGAATAGGCGTAGAAAGTTAGATAAATGCCTTTTTTTTGCTTGAGCAGGCAGCTTTTCTCTATCACTTACTGTCCCTTGATTGTGCCATCTTTGTATCCCTTGGCCCACACCAATCCTTGCAAGGTCTTCAGCGAACCCGTCTTACGATCCTTCGACATTTGCCATTCCACATTTTTTACAATCTCGGGAATAATGTCTTCCGAATCCTTAAATTAGAGGAACAAAAACACATTTTAAAATGTCCGGAACACGATAAGGAACATCGAGTACAGTGGACACACTTACACCAGCCGAGATCGTCGTCACACCTTCCACTTCCGCCTTTTTGTCTTCCTCGGCTTGTTCGCGTAAAGCGGCCACAACCGTTTTCGTGGCATCTTCGTTCCAATTGTTTTTCAGATATTCTTCCACGTTCTTCAGCGCATATGGAAACAGCGTGTCCTGTAAAGAGGGAAATTAAAGGTATAATTTAATTTGTTGTTTTATATTGACTTATAAGGTTAAAATTTGAGTAGATAAATTGAGCAAGTTCAAACGAACGCATTAAAAGACCCTGTTTTCAAGTGAATATCCTTCATGTTCACGGCAACGTTCATGTTTGTTTACCCTTATCCCTTTCACTGTAATGTGTGTTCATGTGCGTGTGTGTGTCCGCCAATGATGCCACTTTGTCCTTGAAAAAGTTTCATCAACAAAAGTCATTGACCGTCCTCGGTGTCGTCATTGCCGCAGCTATTTTACAGACGCCGGGTGCCCTGTTCATGGCTGATATTGTGATGCACAACACACCAGACAGACACATCATCTCATTTTGGTGGCCATGGATTAGGCGCTTTCGTGTAAATCTTTTGCGTTTCCGTTATTATTCTTTAATAAGCTGTCATTGGTCTGGATTGTTTCGAAATCTAGTCACCTGAAAATTGAGCACATTCTCAATTTTGAGGACGATTTTATTGCGCTAGTACCAGACAGTCGTGATTCGCGTTTTTCACACATCACATTCAACACCTTCGTACTCACTAATTAACAAATATCCGATAAAAAATCATTTTATAAATGGTCAAAATTGGCGAAAACAGAAGATACATACGTGATGTGTTTTCCTACAACAGTGATGGAATAATTATGTCTTAAAGATGTGAAGAGGATTATGTTTTTGTAGTACAAAGTGAAATCTAGGTATATCGTCATTTTCTCCGTCATATTTCCCAATTCTTGGTTTAATATATTTTAATCTATATTAACGAATATGTTTCATTATATTCCTGTTTTATCAGCCACTTTTCAAAGGTTGTGCGGGACTTCTTTTTCGATCATCTGGCTCTAAATGTAGCTTCTTTTGAACACATACCATTGATCCAAATTGGAGCCGGCCACAAGCATGTAAAAGGCACAAAAAAATCTATATGAGATACTATTTTTTAGAAAACCTTCATCGTAAAACATGCTTTAATCATTATGTACCAAGGTACTGATCATCTTCTTCTTTGGCAGTACAACCTCACAAGGTCTTGATCTGCTATTCATAGCTTTCTGTGACTTAGTTTTACCCGTAATTGGATAGTCAGTCCTGCGTACTAGGGCCACGCTACCGTCTAGGCCACCGAACTCTAAGATAAAGTTTAAGAACAGTCGACATTCAAGTTTATAACAACCATATCTAATAACCATATCCCCCCAGATCACACACCTTGGTGCGGAAGGCCCCTCTCAGCAAGTTCTGCATACTTTGCTTGAATATCTCAAGGATGCAGGAACCACAACCCCTTGAGATCAACGATCCCCAAAGTAGCTAACTTGATCTCCGCCAGGAAGCAGCATCCGGGGTAAACCATCGAACCCAACAACCGTATCGTACGGAAGCTACCCCTTGACATGGATGACTTATCGCTGAAACATGAACAACAACATCCCGAATAGAAATTACGAGCATCATATCCGCATATTGCAACTCATCGACTCACCCCAAAAACAGGATCCTCAAGTTACACCCAAGAATAACAACAACGAATTCCACACATCAGAAATAAACACGATCTCGAGCATGCCCAAACCCCGGAAGCGCTCCAGACGATCGTGAAAGAGGACACACTGGCGGAGATTTTATCGGGATACGAGTTCCATCACCGCTTGGAACTAAAAGTTTGCCTACTTTTTTATTTCATATTTTACTAGAAGTAACGTCTAACGCTACTATACTGTACAAAATATAAATGATCACCAACCATCGACGATATACAATATTGGATAAAACATGTGCTACTCAATTCGAGCAATCATTAGCAAAAAGCATTAATAATCCTAATTTTTTCGAAATCGAAATGGAGCAATTTACTGGAGTTGCAGGTTCAGGGAGTCTAGATGTATGCTGCATGATTATTGTAGCTGTCAAGTGTCAACTAACAGCTCACCGGTAGTGTTTGGCTGACAAGAGCCATTTTGAACTGGTCAAAACAAGTGCAACTTCTCCATTTCTTTGACTTTGGTCCGTTACAAGACTGTGCTCAAAATTTTGTTTAATTGGGAATATTTCTGTGAACAATAGAGGTGAAAAACCACGGTCCATACCACATCAAGAGAGGACGCTATGATCGTCAGATGCATTAAGAAGGATCCTTCTGAATATTCCTTCAAGTTGCTGGCGTGCCGTTGAAGACGGATATTCTCTCGACGCCCTGCGAAGAAACCTCTGATATTCCTTAGGAACTAGAAGAAAAGATTCCTGTTTGTTCAATCTCATATTTAGTGGGATGAACAAAAATGGCGAATGGTTCTGTTCAGTAATGAGTCAAAGTTCAACATCTTCGGAAGTAATGGCAATTGCGACGACCGGGAGGAAAACGCTTAGATTCTCGGTACTGCTAGAAGACGATGCAGCATGGCGGATACAATGTGATGATCTGCGGATGTTATCCTGCATACGGTCTTGGTCCAATTCATCGCATCGATTGAATCAAAGACCGTTTCATGTACAGTAACATCCTGAAAGATGTTATGCTGCGTTATGCTGAAAGGAATATGCCTTTAAAATGGATATACCATCAAGATAACGATACCAAGAGGTCAAATAGTGGTTTAAGAATAACCAAAGAATGATGATGGACTGGTCGCCACAATATCCGGATTTGAACCCCATCGAGAACCTCTGGGAAATCGTAAATCAGTAAATGGATCATGAAGGTGTTTGAAATAAGAATCAGATTCTTGCCCAAATACAAAAAGCTTGGGGGTAGCAATTCCACAAACCATCATAGACCACCTGATCGAGTCTATGTTTCGCAAATGCAAGGTTGTAATTTAAAATAAAGGATTCGCTAAGGAATATTGAAAACCAAATTGATTTTGGTAAACAACCCGCACTTGTTTTGTCCAGGAGGAAAACATCGATTGTACATTTGTTGTTTTTTTATGAATTGATACGCATGAATAATAATTGATTTTGTTATAATAACGATTAAAAGTACTGATTGTACAAACTAGAAAACATTTTTATACCAAATGACTTTTCTGAAAAATGAAATCTTAATCATAATCTTTTTCCAATACTGTAAAACACATATAAAGAAGAAAACGACCAGGTACAGTAAACTCCACTAGGCAGCATGGCGGGCGCATGGGCAACCGCCACGAAAGCTGAACTGCGCTGCACACCACACCATGCCAAGAAAACACTTCCATAATAAAATGTTTATTTCATCCGTTTCGAACTAGAAATGGGGTGAAAGGGTTTTACTACCCCGTTTAAAACCCCGCTGCCTTAGTTTTAACACTACCTCCAGCAGGCACTTCACTTCCATTATCCACACCCGCACCTCTTCTGTTTCCTAACCGTCTTTCCTCTATAATTTCACAAGATTTCACGGTCAAACACCAAATTGGAGCGAATTTTAGGTACATTGTGGGTGTGTCACACATCGATCGCTAGTAAACCATCCGCACAGGTACACCATTATAGAATGTCCACGAGCAATTCGACGCATAATTACAACAGATTTCAGAACTCAGGTTCTACCTCTTCTAAAACGACAAGAAAATGAAGTAAAACATAAGCAGCAAATACCTTCGTTCTCGAGTCACACAGGTAGAGGGCACCACCACCGGCGAAGCAAGGTCGGTAATAAATACACCACCATCTCACACATGCCGGCCGGCAACCAGCACACATCCATCGCCTCAAGAAGCATCGCAGCAGCCAGTCGCTGTGAAATTAATTTTCATTCCCTTTTACCCGGCTTTTCTCTTGACGACACAACAGACAGCCTACTACACTACCAATCGGTGTGTGATGCATATGCAGCACTGCATCTAAACATGTTTTGGTTACCCCAAACCGGGGATGTGCTGCGCGCTAGTGCCTCCTTCCTTCTTCCCTTAATCTATGGCTCACGGGTGCTCGAGTGTGTGTGTGTGTATATGTTCTTCTCCACCTACGGCTGCGCGCAATTCTTCTTCTCTTCATCCTTGTGTACACGCACTGAATTCTTCTTTTCGATAGTGTTGCAGAAGCGGCTTTCAATGTTCGTACACCCGAACGGTGGGTGCACCTTCTCGTTCTCCCTTCCATCACACACTCCTCTGATTTTTCATATGCGGAGGAATTTGTCTTTGCACGGAAAACTAGTTCTTCAACCAGCAATAAAATAAAACAACAAAAAAACGCCCGGAACCGAAAAGCAATGAGAAAAAGAGAGACACCGAAATGTGCTGGGGGATGTTGTTCTATTTTTAGATGTTGCACGTTTTCTTCCTTCTGCAGTTTCGTTAGTTGGTCTTGGCCAATTGTTTTCCGGATTATATGGTACCCGCCTGCTTCTGCTGTTTCTGTTGCATTTTCTTCTTCTGCTTAAGCTTGTGCCTAGCGAGCGAACGCAACGAAGATGAAACATAACATAAGACCCGAGGTCAAAAGCTTTTTCTCCTCCGGGTTTCGTTTTCTTGGTCCCTTTAAAAGCACATACATAGAGCAAATCCAACAATCCATCGATATAGTGATGTGAGCCTTAATAAAAAAAAGGTTTTCAAAAATCCAGGTGGTGTAAAGAAAAGAGAATTGTAAATGTTCTTTTCCTTGGTTTTGATTGACTCAATTCCTTACTTGTTCAAATATTATAATTAATGCAAGAATTTTAGCAACAAAAAGGCGATCCCCAACGTTCTTTCTCGACAGACAACGCATTTGCAAAACTACGCCATTTTAGACTGTTCTACTGGTTCGCTCGGAACGCTCTTTTCTTCCTGACAACACCGGTGAAATCAAAATGAAGGCGTATTGCAAGTGATACATTTTGGGATTTATACCTCCGGATTCAACGGCTTCCTATGCTAGTTCTCGGTAAGCTCTAATTTAGATTTAAAGGCTACGATTTATTATAAATGCATCCCCCAAATGCCTCCACAATAGCGGCTGTGTGCACGATCTACAAGTTCCGGTTACTGCACTCTTCACTTTTCCCAATCTACACCAACACACACACACGCACACTCTCTATATATCGCTCTCTCGCTGTCTCTTGACATAGCAGCCGCTGAGTAGAAGACAACGAAATACGAATTAGCAATTTTTCACACACACACCAGCGCAAAAAATCCCTGAACCCGAGGAGAGTTGCATCTCACACACTTTCAAAGCAGCTGCGAAAAACTACACCGGATAGTAGGTAGTTCCCCCCAAACGGGAAAAAGGAACCTTCGCTCACATACAGGCAGACAACATACACACGAAAAAATGGAAATTTTCTTTCTGCTATTTGTCTGCCCTCTTCTTTGGCAACCGACATTCTCACACAAACACACAAATTTTTTAACGGTTTTTCGTATCACGATATTCCCCAAGAACAAAAGGAAAATGACGATTTGAACGCATTTGGCTCCACATATTCGGAAGTGGAATTTCAATGGACACATTAAATTTATAACCAATTCCTGTTCCAGTGTTTAGAAGAAGCTGGAAATTTTGCTTCCATTTTTGCATTGCCAATCTCTCCACAGCCTCCCTAGATCTCGCGGCACGGCATTGAAGTTGCTCTTTCTCGTACAGCTCGAATCAAAGCTCCCATTGCTGCTGCCAATGTGTGTTGCTCAGACATCTTTCGGAGAGAACTGATGAATTCAAAATGTTTTATCCGTTAAATCTAGTCACCAACACAACCACATGGAAACTGTGCGGCCCCCTGTGCAACACACAAAGCGGAAGGTTTTAGAAGATCACATGAAATAACACGTTGAAACCTGTAGGAAATGTATCGAATACAACGCTTTTGATGCAAGCAGACGCGTTTTACCAACGTTCAACGTTGCCTCCGCATGCTGCTTCTCTCTGGCCCGTATTCTCATCTTTTCCATCGAATTTCAACACAACGGAGCTTTGGTATTAGTAACGCGCGGCTTACTCTCTTTCAACTTCGCCGGGCCAGTGTGTGGGTATTAGTAAGCGAACTCCCAACGATCGATCGATGACACCGGGAGAAACATCCAGAGGAAAAAGAGAGCATCGAAACGGAAAATGGAAAAAAGATCATCGTTCCACCATTGCTGGTGAACATGTACGCATAAAACACGTACCGTTCTATACAACTTAATGTGAAATTTAATGCTAAAGGTGGATTACACCATCCACGCATATCCTGTCTGCCGATTCTACTACCACCAGCCTGTCCGCCGGTGCCGGAAACGTACCGGCACTGGAGCGAACGAGCGAAGTGAGGAGGTAGGAGGAGCACATATTTGAGAAAATAAATTCCATTAAATCTTATTCATCGCAAGTTCCAACGTACCTTTACGAATGAGATCGACGTGGTGGTCCCTTCAATATCGCAAACTATATTTCTTGCTGCCAAAATCTTCTCACTCACGGCTGCCATTTTTTCCGTTGAATTCAGACAAGCGCACACGCACGCACAAACGCACACAGAAACACACTGGTCGCCGAAGGACTACCCTTTGCAGCTGAACCCCTCTTTAGACAAAGGGGAAACTGTAGTGGAACAGGAGCGGTAACTTTGTACAAACGCGACAAGGAATCACGTTTTGTCACTTTTTCACGAAGCCACGATTCACGACCGGTGCGCTCGGATGGGCAATTGATAGTGTAAATTCAGTAGCACTCCACGCACGCACACACACACAGAACCGCAGAACAATTCACAGGAAGAAACCACGGAAAACTCCCGGTGAGGATGGAACCAGTACCTTCACGATTGACGGTGGCGACAAGATTGACCGAAGAAGATGTGCAGGAAAATGACATTTGCACCAACATTGGCCGTGGGCTGGTGGTGTGTGTGTGTGTGGCTGTGCGTGTGTTCATGTTACCAACTGTCGGCACATTGGAACCTTACAAATGTTATCGATGAAGCCGCAACAAACCGATTCCTTGCAATATGCCACAGTAGGAGCAAATAGATTTATACAAAATAGAATTCTGACTTTTGAACACTTTGACCGAATATCAGGAAATGCCGGAAACGTAATGAGGCAGAAAATATCTACAGAAAACATCCAAAGGTGCGATGAATGTTCATTATTTTTTATTAAAAAAACTGTCATTTACGTCAGAATGACATTGTTGTTAGTTGGGAGTTCAAAGGGACAAACAAACTTTACTTTATTTTTACCAGTACCGTACTTCTAATTAATAAAGTATTTTGATCATGTATTGAAATCGGCGTAAGAGACATTCTTCTGTAGGGGAAAACATAAGCGACCTGAGTCCTTGGGTTATTCCCATCCGGGGCTTAATCTGGGGTAAGCTATGAATTCTCACCGTCCGCTACCGCACGGTCATCATCATGGTGCGCCACTGCAACCTGCAGCAATGATCGAGCGTAGCGGCGGTGTTAGCGTGGTAGTGAACCCCCGGTTCGAGGCCGACAAGCAAGCTTGGGAGGATGCGATCCGGGGGTACAACGGTAACGATCCGCTCGATCTGTGGTTCAACTACATCACCTGGTACGAACAGAACAGATCATTCGATCGCACCAACAATCTACGCTCGATCGTGGAGAAATGTCTGTTGCATTATCAGGATACGGAGGGCTACAAGCAGGATACGCGTATGATAAAAATATGGATGAAATACGTAAGCATCGATCACTAATAACTACCATTGGCCGTTTGTATTTCATTTTCGTTTTGTTTTCTTGTAGACCAACATGCAACAATCGCCCGCCAGCTTCTACCAAATGATGTACAAGAAAAACATAGGCACGCAGTGCGCCAGCTTCTACATTGGTTGGGCGGAAAGTGCCCACAAGCAGGCCGAATCCATCTACAATCTAGGGATCCAACTGAAGGCGCAGCCGATCGAAGAATTGCACGAAGCGCTACGCAATTATCGTCTGTATAATGAATCGCTTGCGAAGAAACGGTCCGCCAGCACGATGGTCGAGCAGAGACAGCCAATCGCATCGCAAAGTCCACCACAAAAGAGGCTTAAACAGGAACCGGGAAGCTACCAGCTGCAGACCGGCACAAATGGTGCTGTAATGCATGACGGTTCGAATGGGACGTTTGGCAACCAGCAACCAGCACCTCACGCTTACTATCATCAACAGAAAGCCTCGGGAAGCTATTACCTGCCGGAAAATCCTCCCAACGGTGCTGCTTACTACACTAGCAATGGACAGGAAGAACCGTATCAACCGGCCAGCTCGTACGCATCCACCGAATCTGGCCCATCTCCCGTACCTGTTACTTCTGTTGCTTCTTCCACTTCATCTCACGTCCACCACCAACCGGTGCAGAATCAGGCGACGTCCAGGGCAGAAAGCTATCTTGCTGCACCACCGGACGGTGACGGTCGTCAGCAACAGGAACACGCTCTTCGTGCGGAGGGCGAGTCTAGAGTGGCTGAATATCATCAACCCACGGATGAAAGCATTATCGAATGTAATCTCAACAATTCAGCGTACGTGATTTCATCTTCCCTCAGCTACGTCTATGACGATCCCGATCTAGTGCAGTACCCAGTCGCGGAAGAGATTCCGCGTCCCGTACCGGTACCAGACGCTACCGAGCCATCGAACCAGATCGCTAACGATAGCGCCGTACCGTACGATAGTGATGCAATCCGTCTGCCGGCTAATTTTGCGCGGGAAGCGAAATCGAACCACGAAACGTGGGACGTTCCATTGTGCCTGGAGGAACCGTACGATCCGAACCGGCAGTGTTGCTACCCGAAGCATCTCGTCTATCCCGATCTGCATGCCGAACGGCCGACGATGGAATTTTCGCTGGAGGAGATCCGTGCCCAACGGTGGCTGGAACGGAAACGACAGCAGGAGGAGCAAAGGAAGCTACAAGAAGAGGAAGAGGAAGCACAAAGGCAAGCGAAGGCTGCTCAGCTGGAGAAAGAAAAGCAGATGCGTCAAATGCAGCAAATGAAATACCAGCAGCAGCAACAGCAGCAACAGCAGCAGCAGCGTATGTATACAGCTCAGCAATATCCTTCCAACGCTTCTGGCCACATGCCAATGGGGCAAACGATGCAAACACAATCGAACAGCTACCATTCGCCGCAGCAAATGCGACAGGGATCGATACAGCATACGAGCAATTTCTATCACCAGCAGCAGCAACAACCTTACCATGGTTACAGCAACGGTTGCTATGGATCGACAAGCACACAGATGCAGCAGCATCATAGCTATCAGCAAACGAATGTGCCAGCGGCGACGGTGATACAAACCCATCAACATCATCATCATCTTCATCATCAGCAGCAGCAACAGGCACATCATCCGCAGCATCATTCGCCAGTGCCAACGAGCCACATGCATTCGCCCAGCACTCCCGTTCCCCCGTTTGGACAGCACGCGCAACAACCGCATCATTATGCGCCGGTTAACCACCATCATGGGCATCTGCATTCGCCGCAACCGTATCATGTTCCGTATGATAGCTATAATCACCATAATAGCTATCCTGCTGGCCAGCAACCCGGTCAACAGCAGCAGCAGCAGCAGCCGCAGGAGGTAACAACGCCCCAAAGGACGTACCAGAGTATGACGAATGTGTTATCCCCATACGGATATAACAGTCCGGGACAGCAGGAAACGATCGCACCACGGCCCGGGAACGCTCACTATGCAATGGCACCGCAAACACCACCCAACGCCCAACACTATCCGCAATCTCCCGGTCATCAACACGCGCACCACAGTCATCACCATCATGGTCATCACCAGCAGGTGGGTATGGTCGGTGTGCCACCGCATCCGCAATCCAATCGTGGCCACACGGTACTGCAACAATCGCCACACCAAGAGCATCCCTATAATCACCACCACCATCAGCAGCAGCAGCAGCCGCCTCCTCCTCCTCATCATCCTCAACATAATCAATACACACCGGTACATTACAATGCGAGTGAGCACACGAAACCACATGCCGTACCGGTGGCTGAATACACGCAGGAATGTACTCCGGATCCGGCTAAACTGAATCCACCACAGCACAGCTACAAGCAGCACGAAATACAGGCGCCTGCAAATGGCGGCTCTAGTACACCGAGCGGGTCGTACATCAGCAATGCGCAACAAGCACACGATCACCAGACGCTGCAGCAGCTGCCACAGCAAAACAATAACCATGGAAAGTACAACAACGCCAACAACTGTGATGATTTCGAGGAACAAATTGAAGCGTCCACGATACGCTTTTCCACCCCGACGGAAAACGGCAACAGTCGGAAGCAAACGATCACGATCAAATTTAAGAAGGAGAAAACAGGTCTCGCTCTGGCGGTAGATTCACCCTCTCCCCCGTCGGGAGTGGTGGGTGAAAGTTCCGGTGCGGCATCCGGTGCGCTGGAGCAGCAAAACGAGCAGCAGCAGCAGCAGCAACAGCAACCATCAGCTCCAGCGCCGATAGAAGAAAAGTCGAAAAAGCACAAAAAGCACACCCAGCTGCTACGAGCAAGCGAACCGGGAACAGGGAAAACATCATCGCCATCCGCTAAAGGCAAGCACTCGCGAAAGAAGCAATCGTTGCTGTCGGTAGTGGAACCGGACGAACAGCCAGCGGACGATGCGAATCTGCTGCTATCGTTCTCAAGGCCGGAAAAGGATGAAGATTCCTGTCTGTCGGTACTGTCCCAAACGGACGCATCGTCGGTTGGGTCGAAGAAGAAGAAAAAATCGAAACGATCGAAATCAGGGGCAGCAAGCAGCAAGGGCGACAAGCGCCGTCGTCGGCATCGGTACGATCTGGATGAAGATTATCAGGCAGTGGAGGAGGAGGAGGAGGAGGAGGAGGAAGAGGAGGACGATGAAGAAGTGGTAGGAGGAAGAAATGGTGTAAGGCAACGACGACGTGTGTTGGATGATGAATACTCGGAAGCAACGGTTGGAGGCTATGAGGAGGCTGACGATGGTGTGCAGGATCAATACTACGAGGTGGAAGAGGAAGAGGACGAGCAGGAGAATGGGGTGGAGGAAGACGACGGGGAGGCGGAGGAGGACGAGGAGGAGGACGATGAAGAAGAGTATTACGGGGAGGAAGAAACGAGCCGAGAAACGACACAACAACAGCGGCGGCGCACGATCGGTAGTGATCGTCGGGCGGTTGGGAAGCGCATTATCCGACCGGACGAGGATGATTCGTCGTACCAATCAAACTCCGAATTTAACACCTCCTTCAGCAACATTTCCTTCGCCGGTGATAACAGCAATGGGCCGTTCAATTACGGTGGTAGCAACTGTTCGACCCCGGTCCGCCGCACACAAACGTCCGGTGGTGGTGGTGGTGCTGGCGGTGGCGGCGGCGGCACCTTTTCCAAAACGTCCACCCCGGTCGGTTCGTTCCGCTATCTGCGCAAGCAGGAAACAAACCTTTCCACACTCGGCCAGAACGATGATTCGATGAACTCGACCGTTGCCGAAAGTAGCTTCTTCCAGACAGGCGAACACGACGAGGAAGCTCGTCGCCGGCGGCTCGAGAAAGCGCTCGGCACGATCGAAACACACCTCGGCCGACCGTTCGTTGATCCGTTCAGCAGTGAGCTGTGCCGGGCGTTCCTTACCAAGGTGGACTTTCCGTGCCGCAGCCGTGATCCGGCCGATAACTGCCACCTGTCGAATGCGAACCTGCCGAAGCTGTTGAAGGGCCAGACGGCGAACCTGGGCGGCACGGGATACAGCATCGAGAAGGAGGTGGGCCGCGGTTCGTACGGGTCCGTGTTTCGGGCGATCAACACCCAAACCGGTGCGGTGGTCGCGATCAAGTACCAGAAACCGGCCAACACATGGGAGCTATACATCTGTACGGAGGTGAAAAAACGACTGACTAATCTTAAGATGGTATGTTTCGGGTTGCGAAGTGGGCGATTTTTTACCGCTTAATTAATGATCCTTTTCACTTGCGCACGTTGTGCTTGCAGTTGCCCGGTTTCATGGATATCAGTGCGGCGGTCATTGCGCCAAACGCGAGCGTACTCGTGTCAGAGTTTTCGCAGTACGGTTCGCTGCTAGACATCAACAACAAAATTCGAACGGCGGCCACCAGAAAGGTAACTGAATTTACCTTTATCGAACGAGCGGAATGTATTGATTCGATCCGGTTCGTCTCTTGCTTACTCTACAGGTGATGCATGAATCTCTCGTGATGCACTTCAGCTGCCAGATACTTTCGATCGTAGAGTATCTGCACGCCTGCAACATCATCCACGCGGACATCAAGCCGGACAATTTTCTGCTGATGAAAATGTAAGCCCAATCGGTGTGACTTTGAGGGAAATACTAACTACTAGAGATACCAGGCCAGGGTGGCCCCTTAGCTATGGCCTTCGTGCACATAAACATTCATTTTTCCCCTGCTCTTTGTGGATCTGGCTCCGATCTGCTCGATCAGTTGAACCTCCCCGTATTACTTCATTTGGCACGCTTCTGGCATTTAAAAGAATCGTAAATCAATGACGTCCATCAGTACCAGAGCGCATGCCAGAAACCAGATTGATTTGTACTATTTAATCCCTCGGAAAATATCAGGTCTACAAATAAGTTTTGACCCAATCCTCATAGGTCCGAATGGGCATCGATTTTATTCAAAAAAGTAAATTCCATCACTTTGTACAAACATTGCGTATCTCTTGGGCAGTGGGGCAATCCATGTTTCGATCCAATTGTTCAGTTCGGCGTAATTCTGGAAGTGCTGCGCGGTTAAGCCGTGCTCCATAGACCGGAGCAGATGGTAGTCGGAGGGCGCAATATCTGTGCTATATGGCGGGTGGAAGAAAAACGTCCCATTTTAGTGTCTGCAGGTAAGTGCGGACAGGTGCCGCCGCATGTGGCCGAACGTTGTCGTGCAGCAGAATGATTGTGTCATGCCTGGGCGCGTACTAGGGGCCTTTTTTCCTTCAATGCGCGACTCAAACGCATAAGTGGCACGTCGGTAAACGACACCCGGTGATGGTTTCGTTTGGTTCCAGCACTTCGTAGTACACCACACCCAGCTGGGTCCCACCAAATGCACAGCATTACCTTGGCGCCATGAATGTTCCGCTTGCGTGTCGAGGAGGAAGCATGTTCCGGGTAACCATACGTTACTTTACGCTTTGGGTTGTTGTAATAAATCGTCGCCAGTAACAATTCGGTGCAAAAAAACTCTTCCGGTTATGCCGTTGAAGCAGCAGAGAAGGAAAATTCCCCGCAAAAACACTTTTCTGGAACTAATGTATTCATTTTGCAAACCATGCGGAAAAGAATATGGTTTACTAGTTGATAAAATGACAGCTAGAGACAAACAAATCCTGAAGATGATACTTCAAAATAACAGTGTTACCAGATTTTACTTAAGTAAAAATTTTAAGTAAACGACGTATGTATAAAAACCGTCAAAACTTAGTTTTAGACCTGATAATTTCATATTTATTAAGGTTGGTGCTCCTGGCGTGTTCGCATCCCTCGAAAAGTATTCCTAACGAATTCCTTTCAAAATTTCATCCAAGAACGCGTGAAAATTGATGTCCAGAAGTAAAATCATGAATTTTTGGTGATTTAAGAAGTTTTGAGGACATTCATTCAGTTTAAAGATTTCTCCACTTTATCATCCCTACCTTTACCAGACCATCGCGCGATCTCGAAGAACCCACCCTACGGTTGATTGATTTTGGTTGTGCCATCGATATGAACTTTTTCGAACCAAAGCGCCAATTTAAAAAGGTAAGCTAGGCGGCCATTTGATGACGACGGCCGATACATTACGTTATCCCATTCCCGGCTGTGTGGTGTTTTTGTTTGCAGGTCATTCAAACGGACGGCTTCACGTGCATCGAAATGCAGGAAGGACGTCCATGGTCCTACCAGACCGATCTGTTCTGTGTGGCCGGCACGATCCACGTAATGCTGTTCGGCGAGTACATGCAGTTGGTGAAGAAGTACGAAAGCGGTTGGGACATCAAGCAGAAGCTGCCCAGGTACGTTTTTGGGTGCAATTTTACGGGCCAATGAGGAAACGCGGAAGATACATTCGTTTTGAATCGATATCGCTTTTTGTGTGTGTGTGTGTAGGTATCTGAAAAAGCACGTCTGGACGGAGGTGTTCCAGAAGTTGCTCAACATCAAGGACATCGACCATATGCCCAGCCTGCCGGCTCTTCGGCGATTGATCAACGAGGAAGCGTACAAGATGGATTCCGAGCTGGCGACACACATTCGCTCGCTGTCGAATCTACTCAAAAGTCGATAGAGAGGAAAAGAGAGTTAGGGAGAGAGAGAGAGCATACGATTCGCTTCGCCTGCTACATTCTCGTGTTCCACGTTGTTAGTTGTTATTCGAAAGGGCGTGCTACGTCACATCTCTACGGTTTATTTGTGGTGTACGTAGAGAAGCTTGCAGGATGCGGGATGCGTGTATAAGGAGAGAAGTATTAGTAAGCTATATATTGTACATTGTTTATAGTAGATGGTTAAGCACTTCTTGAGAAGCGGGCGTCGTTATGTGAGACGGAAAGGGGTATAGTATATTCCAAAGATTAATTTGAATTATTATTGTACAGTATATATTCTTTCACTAAGCTATAGCTTGCTTATATTACTTCCCGTCAAACGTATAAATTTAGTAGACAACATGCGTGTGTGTGTGTCCAACCTTTTCAGCCATAGAAGTTGAAAAGGTGCTCTAGGAATGGCATATTATTTATCCATTTAGCTCATTTTCATGCAATCAAAACTAATGATTTGCGTAACCTTAGCAGAATTGTGTTTAGTTTTTTGTTCTCTCTTTCTCTTTATTATCCACCTATTCAATCGGCGCCCTAGTCTTGGTTAGATGAATCACGATTAAATTGGAATCTTTCTTGGATGTGTTCGGTAGGGTGTATTAAAGAGGTATCAAATGAACTCTTGACCAACACAACAACCACACAAAAGCAACGCGCTGGTTCATATTATGTTAGCCACGGTAAAGTAAAGAATTAGTTCGGGTTAAACTTTCATCTGTAATTGTAAATAATTTATGCGAAAATAGACTGGCGGTAGAGGTAATAGTGCAGCGCAGCAGGTAGCACTAATAGTAGCAGTAGTTATGCGCAACAAGTAATGGGACGTACGAGTATTGAAACAAGCGGGAAACAAGCAGGCACATACCGAGAGCGCCTAGACTGAATGTGCTGTGGTGTACTACTACCTACTGTACACACACAACTCGTTGCCATCCTGTTTCGCTGGTGGCGATGTTTCCATGGTAACCGTTTATATCCTGCCGCCACCATCCAGCTGAACATGTTCGGTAGATACGACTGATTCTTTCACCCGACTGGGAAAGGTGCATCATAAAAGTGCAGTGTACGTGTGTGCGTGTGTGTGTGTGTGCAGATGTATTTTGTTTTCTGTGTTATGCGTGTTTATTGTGTATGATGATGGTTCGTCGTGCGTACACAATGTCACATATGGTTTTGCGTAACGGTAACGCTAACGGTGACGCATCGTTACGGTAATCAAGAAACTGCAGCGCATAGCAAAGATATACGTAGGTTGAAACAAAACGAGTGATAACGATGAGTTGCAGTAAGTGAAAGCGCATAACAAAAACTACTAAGAAAGGGAGAAAGAGACAGAGAGAGAGATACAATTATATAGCACGACGATGAAAGATAGAACACGTAATAAATGGAACAAAATGCTGTGGATGAAAAACGAAACATAACAAACAACTATTGCCGTTTCCCAACATTTTCCGAAAACAAATTTCTTCTCCAACAACAGGCTTGTCGTGTATGGATGGCGGTTGTGTTTGTGGTAGAGATTTGTGCCACTCGTTTGGTACCTAAATTTTATTCCCGCAATCGGTTACAGTATACAACATGCTTGCCTCTAAAACTTAAAAACCAAAAACACATCCCCTAAGGTTACGTACGGTACGACATTTGTATATAGATAGTTGTATATTTATATATAGTAGAGGTGTATATAAATACGAGTCAAGGGAAATGTATCGTTCTTTTTATCTTCTTTTTCTTTTTTCCTTCTCTAACACACCTTTTTAGTAAAAAGCCAACAAGCCTAGAAGATGCACGAATAATAGATGAATATTTAAAAACAAAAAAAAAACAAACAAATGCCCAAATATTTACTCTCTTCTTCACACGTAAGAGATGCGCTCAACAATGTTGACTTGCGAGATGAACAAGAACAGACAAAAGCCAAACATTAAACAAGCGAACGGAATGCATAATTAAGCCTAAAACATTTTTAAAAGTACTTTGCTTTTGCACGAAGAAATAACACACACACACACAACGTCGCCGGAGGGCATGTATGTGTGTGTGTGTGAGCGCGCGGGAAATGGCTGTTTTACAGTAATTGCCGCCTACTTGCGTTCGTTTTGTTGCGATTATAGCTCCTTACAGGAGTTCGTTCCCATGGTGATTCTCACAATAGCAAAGGACGCTATTGTGGATTGATGGATGGGGTGTTTTGGCTCGTGTGTGGACTTTCTCCACAACTCGTTTTGTGTTGGGGCCGTGATTGCGAGGAGCGACAACTTCTAACAGCGTAGTTTAACCTGGTGCACCTAACAGTTGCGTTGTGCATTAGTAGTCCCTCCTTAAAGCCTAGTTTATGCCGTGCAACGTGAACATCCATCTATACACGCAACACGCGCTACAAACACACACAGTACTCCCTAATAGGAAACGAGCTGGGAGCAAAAAAAACACATTAAGTTCCCATCGACCGATGTCCTAACACTACTAGTACCTAAAATCCCTGAATGTACTCCGGAATGTCGTTCTGCTGGTGCTCAACGGTGCCCGTCTGCTTCTGTACCTGATCCTTCTTCTTTCCGTACATTCTACAACCTTTCGCCAGCTTGCTACTCCGTTGCTCCGGACTTAGCGCCAGAACTTGTTGAACAGATCCATGAAGGAGTCGTAAATCATGAACGTAATCGCCACGTCCAGACAGACCCGGCTCAGTCGCGGTACCGTACCCTTGTAGAAAGCCATCGGGCCCTCGTTCTTCCAGATCTGTAGCGCACAGTCCGCCGTGTTCTTGTACTTGGCCGCCTCGAGGCCCTGCATGCGCGTCTTCACCACATCGATCGGTGTGTTGCCAAAGACGGAAGCAGCAACGGCCACCGCACCGACCGCACCGACCACCATCTTCGGTACCGGCTTCGACGGATCATCGCCCTTGTACACGTCCTTCAGCGTTTCCATTACGTAGAAACGGATCGCTTGATTCGAGCCCTGCTTTAGAATGGTCGCCGTCAAACCCTTGTACACACCGGACAGACCCTCCTGTCGGACAATCATTCCAACGCCGTGGAAGAAACCCTTGTACTTGGGAGTTGCGCTGCGCTGATCGTTGATGAACTTCACTTTGACCGTTTCCATTGGTGTTACGGCAAGGATCGCTTCGGCAACACCCGCTCCCAAACCGGCTAACAGCTTCCCGGACGTGCTCAGCTGACCGTTCGGTTCCATCAGCCGTCCTTTGAGACTTTCGAATGCGCCAAATCTAAACACAACGAATGAAAGAACGAAGTTAATACACAGAGCATCAACTTTCCTCGGAATTGCTTAAACGCTTACCGGACAGCTGACTTCGGGATGGAACCGTAGAGGAGCACGCTCAGCCCCCGATACAGCCCTAGCACACCGTTCGTCTTTACCGTCTTCTTCACGCAGTCCATAATGCCGTTGTACTGCTTGGTTGCGCCCTTCTCGTCCAGCTGCAGCTGCGTTTTCACGTACTCGGTCGGGAAGGTGATGCAAATTTCGATACCACCGGTAATGCCACCGGCCACGATGCCCTTTAGCCCTTTAGCACCGGGGGCAGCGGCAGCGGCACCGTGCTGCTCCATCCATGGTCGGCCACCGAACGGGTTGCGAAATTGACTAGAATGTTTGTTCGGACCGAACGTGGACGACAGCATTCCTAACCGATCCATCGTGTTGTGTGTTCGTCTGTTACTATCACCTCAAAAAGGTAGGCTGCTTGGAATGTTGATGGCGGAGAACGTCCTTAATGGTAATTGTTGGATGTTGGATGGTTACTTCCCAATATTCCTGTTCATTTGCTTAGAATTCTGGAAATTAAACAGAGAAGGAAAGATGTTTTTATATTGCGAAACAGTTTGGTGTTTTGGTGTTTGAAAATCTGTCAATTCATGTGCGTTGCTTAGCAACCAAAGATTTAGATATGGGGTAAAAATACATCGAAGGCGGTTGTTTTTATGTTTAATCTGCCAAATTTGGCCTACTCAGGCTCCTAGATTTGTGACCGAAGTTTGTTGAACGAAATAGTGTGTACCGGTAGTAAGTAAGTAAGTAAGTAAGTATATAAACTCTGATTTGTAGTCCATAAAACTTCAAAGACACAAAGATTGCAATCAATACAAGCTGCTTCTAGTATTTTTTTTCCGTCGTGAAAACCTCCATATAAATCCGGTATTACATTACATACAAGACATCACAAGACAAAATAATGCCAATAATGTAATTTTGTAATTGTTTAAAATTAGTTGAAAGTTCTCGGCAGGCCGCATTGCAATCTTCGGGGCACGCATTTGTGCACTTGAGCATCATTTTCGATATCTCTGATTTAGGGCGTCTGGTTACGCGCTAGAACGACTGCTGCTAGAGATAATGACACTCCTCACTGAGCTACATTGAGGATTTACTGGCTACATTTCTCTATCCATGCCAGAAAACATTGCCTAACCTTCGTGGATTAAGAATCAGCACAGAATCGCAACATATTGATGTTTTAATACGTATAGCTAACCGATCATAGCACTATTAGACGAGATTTCTTCACTAAAGATACCTGCTATATTTGGCAGGCTCCATTGAATTAGAGATATCGTTAGACTGGGACCAGATCATACCAAATATTTTCCCTAAAACTTCACTCATCTTGGTTCAAAAGTGAACACCGACAACAACACTTGAAATATGCACAAATTGTCGGAAAAGATGTTGAATATATAATTTCATTTTCAATCCTGTGTATTTCTAAATTCTCGATGGTTTTTGTGTTGTTGTTTTTGTTACATTTATGATAAAAATTTGGTTGAGCCTGTCTAAGTCTAGTAATGAATTTATCAGGGTTTTACCCCTGTTCCTTCGCGACTAAACAACCGTTGATGTTAACTTTCTATAACTTCAGTGTCACTAATATTGTGATCAAGATAGTTAGTTCGACGTTGCTAAAGGTTGCACGACAGAAGAATGTTCTGATTGAGAACATACATAAATCATTCGAAGGACAGTTTACTACTTATGCATGCAAACCGTATAAACAGTTGCACACAACACAACCAATAGCTACTGGTAGAAGGTCAATCCGCGGATGGTGTTGTATGTGTTGTAAAGTAAATGTGAAAACATTTTCAACTCCATCGCTGGCAAGATCACTGGCCCCAAGATAGATACGGGGTAGGCACAAAAATATCATAAACAATGGCCCCGTTTTATCCGTAAGCAACTGCACCCAAGACGTATCAACCAAACAAACGTTTTTATTTATTCGTAATACTCTACAGACAAAATTGCACTTTGCTACAGAGACGATATTGCGAAAAAAAAAACGGAAAGTAAAACAGCAGTTCAAATATTGTTTTTTTTTTTTGGCACCAGCAATCACCAAATAAACATGGTTTCCACCATCAGCAGTTCGCGCCCGTATAACTGCTGCGTTTATGTCGCATGACTAGACATAATTCTGCAAACGCACACAGAAGCACACACACGTACACACTGGAGACACGATCGGATAATACCAAGTGTAGCGGTCAGTCAAATCGCACTCTTTGTCGTCAAACGCACTACACAACAAATCCACCACCCTTGAGATATCCCATTCAAACTATGGTATTTCGAAGTTGTCGCCTACTGCTTTTGGAAGATGCTTCTCGTCTTATCGCACTATCGATTGTGCAGCGTTGTTTAGCAACAGCGAAAGAGAGAGGGAGAGAGTGTGTGTTGTAGTTTGCCGGGTACTCCGTTTCACACACCATCGTCTACCAACACTCAAAACCAGACTGGGGAATGGGTAAGGTTTCCCCTGGTGCCCAAAAATGCTTAATGTTGCTATGGCAGCACAAACAAGGCACGACTACTGCGCTGATGTGCGTGTGTCGGTGTGCACGACCACGGAGTTACAAAATTGGCGTAAACGAAAAGTCAATCAACTGCTGCACCCTTGAACTTGGGACGTTTCGTTGGGCGAATTCATTGGTGAAAGCAATTGCCGAAAGTTCCCCCGAATGCGGGACCAAGAATGCGCAAATAATGTTAAACCGGTTTCCCGATTAATGGAGATGGCCATTATATAATGTACGTGGTCCGATGTCTCGCTGTAGGACGGTGGGCAGCATAATCGGGGAAGCCATACAAGTTGTTCCAGACGTGATAGGGTGGCCAAGTGGTATCATCGGTAGCATTGATAGCTCCGTTATCAGTATCAGGCCTTGTTACATGTATTCGCAATAGTCCGGACGATTAAGTGAAGTTGCAGCAGCAGCAGTGGCAGTACAAATAGCATGCAAAAAAGGTCACAAAACAGCTGAGAGTATGAGTAGAGTATGATGTCGGGATAGGTCGACGGGTACTCGTCGCCCAGTGTAACCTTGACTTGCACTTTCCACATCATCATCATCCACTGTTGCCAACACGGAAACAGGAAGGTCAATTCAAACAATTTTTTTTCAACAAAAACACGATCTTCTCATCCTCTCAGTGAACAACTCCGATCTCTGACGTCATTCGAGACATTATTGGGTGTGCCAATGTTTAGCTACTTCTCAATTTGGAGACTTTCAGAACACATGGAAATTGTATTTTGGACGTTACCATGCACGGTCCAGAACAGAAAAGAGTGTTGTTTACTCTTGCACAAATCACTTTGTATTGTATGCGTGCGCGAGAGAGTGAACGCGTGCACTACATACAGACACACATTACGCAACGCGTGAACAAGTTTTGGCATTTCTTGATCTATACCAAACAATATGCACTACCACCTAGTGGCCCACTTTCACACCCCATCCATCCCCATACGCGCCTCCACGATGCATCGGTGGTGACTTTTCGGTCGGGCGGAAAGTTCCAAAAGAAAACAAAAACACAGCTTAAGGGAAGGGATAAACTTTGTTGCGTCGTAGTGACAACTTGCACGGCCTACTTTAAGGGTCGTTCAACACTCTGTTAGTAACCAGCTCAGTTTCGTTTTTTGGACATGCAACTAAACACTACTTCACTACTACTAACCGGCTTACTAGATGACACGCACTTTGGCACCGTTACACAGAGAGAAAGAGAGAGAGAGAACGAGAGTCTGCAAACCAGTTGTACGCGGGAAAGCGTTTGCACAAGCGTGCGCGCGCGCGAGCAGTTCGAAGTTCGGCAACCAACTAAACGACCGTTGCGAGCTGGACTTTTCGATTCGATGAGTCTATCGCCGCTGGAACTTGTCGGGGTGGGGTGGCCATACTTTATGCGAGAGCATGGGAAAGGATTGTTGTTGCCACACGCTAGGTTAGGTACCGGCGACGGTTAGTTTCGGGGTCGTATGGTGTATTGGACGGTGGCGCAAACGGATTTGTGCGTGGAGTGCACGTGCTAGACACATCGCGAAGGTGGCGTGAGGTGGCAGTGAGGTTAACACTTTAGCGCCCATTGTGAGGCTAGTTGGTTTATTGTTTATCCAAGCAATTCTACGATTTTTGAGAGCATTATTTTCAATTAACATATGGATTCTGTTGTTCGCACCGGGTATCAAAAGGTAGCAAAACTACACCGTATCTTCGCGTGTATAACACCCACTTCTTGTAGCCGCAGTTTTTGTGTAGAATAAACGTGTTATACGCTGTTATACATGGAGATCACAGTAAACATTTGAAGAGTATGACTGCTTTACTAAGAGGTAGTTTTACTGCATTTTTTCAGGCTAATCTACAAGTTGTAGATTAAAGTATTAATCTTGTTGAAAGTATTAGCAAATGTTCTTGAATTAATGTCAGATATCACCAGCCCAGATCATATCAATTTAAGGTGTCTCATCTTTCAGGTGTAAGGGGTTTCAATAACCTTTGCACTGGTCATTACTTTCTCTAATATCTGAGACCTTTTTTCTTAAACCTTATTAGATCTCTATTACTACTACTGGCGACTACTAATGTTTACTTGCTCCTTATATGTTCATTCATTTTCATGGACTTTGTTTGTATTTTCTTCTCCTTCCCCGTCTTATTGGGAACTATAACCGCGAGAGATCTTTGTCTCCAGCAAAGGGAGACTTGATTATACCGGTACCTATATAATTAGTCCTGCGTACGGAGAAACGTTTCTGGAAGGGATTCGATACCCAGGCCTGTCGGGTGCAGAAAGGCGCCACTACCGTATCGTCCACAGAACCGCTGCATGTAATTTGGAGGCTTATGTAGTGTAGAATAATTAGAGTTTAAGGATTACTTTAAGTATTAGTGTAAGGAATAATATAGGTAGTAGTGTAAGGCTAAATGTAAGTAAACTATGTAAGTGTTAGAGTTAAGTTGCTCGATCGGTCAACGACGGGCAGTCGTAAAATAAAGCTCGATGAGTACAGTCCTTGTGATGAGCACACCACAGCTTAAAGTCATGATTAGAATAGAATGTGTAAATAACATGCCCTGATTTGGTAATAACATGACAATTCTTTGTGATTTTGCCCCTCTCCATGTTGTTGCTTAGACATTACGTGTTAAAAAGTATACCAGATTTTTGATATAGAATTAATACTACATATATGGTAACCCTGCTTCATGCGACATGTGTAGGAAAGACAAAACATAGGAAAATGTTTGTGTCGTGAATACTCTATCATCCTCGTAACAGTCGGTACTGATAATGTCACAACAACTGTAACAATCGAAAGCTATGCGATAGACAGCATGAAACTGTGATAATGCATGACATTATCTATCCACACTCTAAAAGTCACGAAGCGATGATTCATCTTGATACAGAGCAGAAGCAGAAATATTTAAAATAATACAACAATAGCATACACTAGAGTTTAACTTAATTTAAGTTACAACTTTAAATGACAAAATACATTTAAATATTAAAACAAACATTTTTCTAAGTAAAAAACAAAACACGTTTGTAGTTTGTTTGTGACACACTGTAATCTTGTAGGGCCCTTCGACCGAGCGACATTTGTACGGTTCTAAATATGAAAACAAACCCAACCAAAACATTTCAATACTGCTTCTTCTTGCTATGTTTTCTTTTTCTCGCTCTCTCTCTCTCTCTCTGTCTGTCATCCCTTCACGGTTTCTCTTTTGCTCACGCATCCACACACCGACCGTCTGTTTTGCTATCGATTTTCTCCTGAGCCGCCTTATCGGTGCGTGGTCACGTACCCGTTTACGAAAGAGTCTCGAGACTCATTTAAAGTAGCTTTAATAGCAGAATTTTATACAAAACTCATTTACTTACCACGCGCGTTACGAATTGTGATTGCTTTCGATGCGTATTACTATTTCAGCAAGTTACAAGATGCAGTTACAAACATAATCACTTGGATGAACACAATCATACGCACACCTACGCACTTATTTTCGCGGCTTAAAGATTGATTGTCTGACAACCTCTAGCAATCGGTAGCAGTTCTCATCATCACTCGGGAAAAATGTTTCCACCATGCACGCACCGACCATAAACGAGTAATCATAACAAATGGCACACGCGGCTGTCTGACCGTTACTGATAAATCTCGATTCTACACTTATGTAATTTCTCCGGCAGCAGCCTTCCAGTGGTGGACGTCTTCTTCTTCATAGTTGAACAACTGCACGATGAAATGCTTTTGCGGCAAAAGATGAGGCGCATAAACGAATGCCGTTCGACACTGGAGTATGACTCAACACGGCCTACTACGCTAATGCGCAGGCTACACACAACGTCATGTTTGATGTTGGTTATTTTATGAACGCCAATCGCGGTGTATTTTTGGAACATTACTTGTGAACCGGTTAGAATTTCAACAGATTGAACAAAAGTGAATTTCATTGCAATAGTGGTATACATAAAAAATCCGTAAAAATCGCACATAAAAATAAAACAAAACTTTTGAATGCGTTTACATCTGACACATGCGGGTTTGTGTAAACTGTGCTTTACATGCGTCTGGAAGGCGTTGCTTTGCATCGATGAGGATCGTACGATACAGATGACGTCATATTTGGCCAATGATTTTTATGCTTTTGTAGAGTTGTAAAATGGACTAAAACTTATACAAATACAGGCATACACATAAATCAAGCTAAGGATTTATTTTTCATTTGAGAGGAGAGTTCCATCTTTTTGGCTATAGAATATACAGTATTTTTGAATCAAATCTCAATCGATTTGAATATGCACTGCACGAATGTTGGTAATCCTGCAAAACAAAAATTAAAATAAAAAAAAATTGTCTGCGAGCTGGTCCAATCGGTCAAAGTCCATTTATGTGGCTGTAAACTGTTATCCTCTTCGATGCACCAAAACCGAACACATTTCATACCCAATCGTCGCGTGCCTGTTATCACGTTCGATGGAAACAGATAAACATCCGTCTATCTCCATTCCAAAGCCGACGATGCAAAGCGAATTCCGTCCCACAGCAACCGACTTTACCCGTGCATTTGAAACGGGCCGACACACCGCGAAGCGTTATCTTCTACCGTTACCACACACGAGTCACACCTTGTTGTCGCTAGAGGGCGCTCGCTTATCGAACGGTTTACGATTACGAGCCGACGCAGCCGACGCAGCGGCTGTTGCGGCTGGTCGTATTTAACCGCCCTTTGCTGAGCAGGGAGAGCCAAGTTCGGTGCCAGACACAGTGAGAGACGGACGTCGCGTTTTCCCGGCATTTCATCTTCAGCGAACCCGCGTGCATTTCGCAAGCTTCTTGCATTTTACATCCCGTGTAAAAACCACCATCTACATCCACAATGGCCGTCTGGGAAGGAAAGAAGTACAAGATGGAGAAGTCGGAGGGATTCGATGACTACATGAAGGCTCTCGGTAAGTGTAATGGGGCGTGAAGCGGTGCAATGTTTGCCACAAAAGCCGGCTCTTCGTGTTGGGTTGTGATAAGGCGATGAATTCACGGAACCGTTCTGTTTTTGCGGAAAGTTTGTGCACCAGCGGCAAGCGTGATATTTTTGTGAAACGCTTGCAGATTCAGTGACTCTAAACGTGTATTTTAAAACGACAACATGAGTATTCGCTGAGGAAACCTACGCGAAAAAGCGATACTGGGTCAGTGTAATTTAGATCAAGTCGCGTGAGATGATCCGCTGCTGGGGTTATCCCGTCTCATTCTACTAGCCATCCTTCTCACTTCAGCGTACGCAGCACGCGCGGCTCTCTCTCTCTCGCGCTACACGCAACCCAACATCGTACGATAGAAATGTGCGTTTGCGCTGAAAAGCAAGAGGTGAAGAAATGGGCCCGAGGAAGCCGAGAACACGTCAGCTTCGTTAGTTGCTGCAGCGAATCAAATGGAAAAAGAGGAAACTTGAAGAATTCGAGACGCAGAATACCTTCTATCGTTGGCATCCTGCTGTTTTTTGCTGGAATTAGCATATATTTTTATCAGCATCAGTGTCTGACGAGGTGAATTCCTACCAACACTCTTTTGCTACAAAATGCGCTGATTTGAGATGCAGCTCTGTGTATGTGCGCCGCTTGCTCTGTCTCGCTTGCTCAAACGACCGGCATTTTTACCGGTCGCAATACCGGAATGCACTGATAGTGCTTCTTCTAGATGTGGTCACACTTGACACAATCAGACACATTGTGACGGAGAACCGAATGGTCGCAGTGCGTGTCTCGATCGGACATGGGAAAGGTCAATGGACTTTCCAGCGTTACAAATGTACAAATTGTTGCGTATTTGCTTGACAGAAGACACCTTCCCTTTCGCACCTTTGCTGACAGGTTGACAGAAAGAATTGCGTACAACGGGGAAGAGAGTGATAGAGAGAGTGCGTTATGTATTCTGCTTTCTCTTCTAGCTCATTGTCGCCGCATGCTTTTCCGTACACGTTTTTGAATACTATCAAGTTTGCATAAATGGCAATGTGATCGATCCGTTAGCCATGTGGTTGTTGATGTTTAAATTACGCTGTTAGAGGAAAAGTACCTAACCAGCACATTTGACCCACGCGATAGGTGACTCATTTCAGTTACTAGTAGTGGACACACCTTCTTTGACCGGTTTTCTGGTCTTCCATCCCGCGAATGTCGATTAGATTAATCATGGTCCGTTTGTCGCATAATGTGACCCCATGAAGACGAAGAATGCAGCTTAAAGAACGTTTCCGTTTTCGTTGCAATGATGCATTTAAACAGCCAGACAGACACATCCGGACACAGACCACCGGCACAGCATTCATTCGATATTGGAGCATGGAGTCCTTCGGCATTCGTCAGTCAGAGTGTAAAATGCTCCATAGTGGCCACAATTCCCTTGCATAACCTCTTACATACGGTTTTCTTTCTGTCGGTGCATCAAGAGACCGTCGAGAAGCGTCGTTTGTCGGTGTGTGCGTGTGACTATTGTGAATCAATTAATTTCATTCCAATTGCTGGGCAGTTCGTTGTTTGCCTTTTTTCTCTGTGCCAGACATACGGTAACGGGCACTATTTTCTCATGCTACCCGAGGTGACACTGATCAACCCGTCATCCGAGAAGCAGCCCGGGTAGCGTGGTAGAATCACTGCTCACTAACCGACGACCCGCGGGCCAGGCTTAAGAGGTTCAATTGGTCAAAAGAAGAGGGCAGCATAATTGAATCAAGAATCCATTATATTATCCCATTTACACTGGTTTCACGGCGAGACTGCGGGCGGACAATGGACGACAGTGACCGAAACCCCGGCCAGTGAATGTGGATGTTATCTGGTGGCAACATCAAGAACTGATGAGTCCGATGACGACGACAGGACCGCCTAGCATTGCTTCCCTTGCATTGATTAGGGAAAGTGGCGAAAGATAGCGAAATGGATAATACATCAACTTGATTAGACCTTCCATAGACCATCTAAAGCCCAAAGTCCGAATTCGTTCATCGTCACCTCCGTTGGCCATATCAGCTGATGAGGTGTAACACGATTAATCCAACCTTCGCAAAATATGTGCCTGAATTACATTTGACGCACGTGTACGCCACATTTGCGTAAGACGCGTAATTATGACGATCCCCAACCACGTGTGTCCGTTGTCGCTTTTTGCTCAAGCTTCCCAGTCGATGAAGAAGCCCTCGATAACCTGTTGCTAACGATTCTGTCGGGTGTATCGACACGCAATGTTTATTGCATAATTTCGGTTCATTTAAGCGTCAGTTGAAATTACCGTACGCTACAAAACGGTCGTCGCTCGTAGGGTTGTTTTCCATCGGTTGTGAATCGAACTGGAATTAATGTCTTTTGTCGTTATCGTCGCCATTCGAAACCGCAGTCGAAAGCTCGTTGGAAGAGCAAGACCAAGAGCAAAAGCTAAATGGGGGACTTTAAATCGAAGTCATTGGAGAACACGGGCATGGGCACCACAGAGCAGCCGAACTGAAGGGAGAATTCAAATGATTGGTAACGGCCAGGACTCGGTTTGATGGATTTATTTGGCTGTAAGCGATGATAAGCGAAGATAAGACTCGCCTGCACTGCTGCACTCTCTCTTTCTTTCTCTTTAGCCCAAGACCTCTGCTTGGTGCTCTTGAACGTTTGGGGATGTTTTTTGTCCCTTACACTGATTACAGAACTGAGGATTTCGATAAGCCTGAGGTGTGGGACAAACGGATCCATACAGTTGCCAGTCATTGAAAGAACTCTTGTGTAAAACTGGTGATCGATGTTTGATAAAAACACGAACCATATGCGCCCTCTTGTACAATCGAAAAGCGTCTCCAACCGAACCGAAAGCCACTGTAAAGATTGCAGGGGGCTAAGCTTGAGATTCGAGATTACGACGACCCAAAGCAGTAATTTACACCTTTGAACCTTCATCGGGAAGTCGCTTATCGGCGTTTCAGGCTTACCAAGTTAAGCCCCCGTGCCCGGTGAGGCCCGTTGAAGTAAACATAATCTTCTTGATTGTTGACTGTGCCAAGTGCAACGCGTTGCTTCTCGTGCGGCAGATCGGGAAGGTGGAGTCATGCATTATAAAAACAAATGGTCAGTCGAACACGGAATAGGAAGAAGATGATGTTGTGTAATATAGATTGCGGTTCCAGTATAGAAGTAGGGGATGTTTACTCTATTTTTAGTTCGAAGGTGGAAAATTACTTTGCAATATTATGATCGATTGACAGTCCTGCTGATTATGGCCGGTTTCGGCGGCTGACGGATGTCGTTTTGAATACTAAGGATGGGGACCGTCCATAACTTCCATTTCTGGAGGACCAATGCAATGGCAGGCACATCTTTGTGTCACAGAGGCACTTGAACAGACTCGACACCGGTTGAATAAATTTCCAACGCTACACCAGGAAGTTTGCGTGTTCCGTTCAACATTAGAATAAGCGCTAGGTTTGCACGCTTCCCATCCATTAATTCTACGCTGGTCGATGTCCGTAGTCGACTTTGACGTGTGGACTTTGTCTCCCAGGCTGTGAACGTGTGTTAGACCAACTACGGGGTAACAAACAGCTGTTCCTTTCTATGCACTGCACTGATAATGTCTATTGTCACCGTTTACTGTCGCCGATAACAACGCCGAATGCTCGATTGCATTTCTCTGTCTTGTACCCATTCATTAACCCACTTCTCTGTTCCGTCTCTCAAGGTGTCGGCATGGTTCTGCGCAAGCTTGGCAACAGCATCTCGCCCACGGTGGAGCTGTTGACGAACGGTGACGAGTACACGTTCAACACGCTGTCCACCTTCAAGAACACGACGATCAAGTTCAAGCTGGGCGAGGAGTTCGACGAGGAAACCGTCGATGGCCGCATGGTCAAGTCCGTCTGCACCTTCGACGGCAACAAGCTGATCCACGAGCAGAAGGGCGAGAAGCCGACCACGATCGTGCGCGAATTCTCTGCCACCGACCTGACCGCCACCATGACTGCCGGCAACGCCAAGTGCGTCCGCTACTACAAGGCCGTATAAGACGGACCCAGAGCTTCCGTCTGTCCTCGCTACCACCGCCCACCTTCCTTAGCTGCTCCCGGCCAGAGCTGCATTCGATCTGTGACCGAATGTCAACGGAGGATGGGGGGGAGTTTACGGCCCAGCAGTAGCAGTAGGACCTCATCACAAAACATCACATTTCCAGCATCATTCGCATTTACATCATACATATTCTATCGCAACGCGAGATAGGATGTAGCAATTAGCAAACTGTACACCGCAGGATCCTTCAACGTGTAGTAGAACCTGGACTAAGGTGCGCGTGTGCGTGTGTGTGTGTGCGCTCATAATCAATGTCCGAGTCCGAGAAAGGCGTGTACGTGTGCGTGTTCACGTACATGCGAAAACGAAAATCGAAACGAATGGATTCTGCACACTATTTTATAGTTTATGTAAATATTTCGGATGAAATACTATGATTCTGATCATAATTGTTCTCTCGATTGTTTCTGTTGCTGACAACATCAAGAATAAAGAGTAACAAAGCGTAACGAATTTGTTGTACAAGTGTGTGTTAATTGTTAATGGGGTTTTTGTTAATGGTAAGTGTGCATCAATTAAACTACAATGTAAATTATGGATTATTTCGGTAAGTGTCATAGTGCCGTTTCGTATGGTTGGGTTAAACTACGGAGCAGTGCCACCATTTTTCAACTTGGCTTATATCAGATGTTAATTAAACGAGAAAGATTACACTAAAAGCATCAGCGGGAGTGTTCCACTTAGTAAAATCCAAGACATCACAGTTTTAGATTAACGAACATTTGATGGAGGGAATATTGGTTCCTGAAAATCGTGCCTACTAAAAGCTTCACAAATTCCTGAGATCCAGAAGAATCCAACAACGTACGAAATGCGCCATATATCGCACACTGATACGGCCGGTAGTCCTCTACGGGCACGAGTCCTGGACTATGCTGGCGGAGGACGCCAATACATTCGCCATTTTCGAGCGGCGGGTGCTATGGACTATCTTTGACGGTGTTTGCGAGCAGGGTGTGTGGAGAAGGAGAATGAACCACGAGCTAGCTGAGCTGTTTGGCAATGCAGACATCCTCACGGTTGCCAAAGCCGGAAGAATACACTGGTTGGGGCACTTAATGAGGATGCCGGACTCATGCCCTGCCAGGAAGGGGCTCGTCATCGACCCGTTTGGCACGCAGCGTAGAGGAGCAAAGCGAGCTCGTTGGCGGGATCAAATGAAGTCAGACTTGAGGTAGATCGGACGCAGTCGGAAGTCGAGGAATGCAGCAATGGACCATGTTTCCTGCAGACTGATTGTACACCATGACATGTCTATGTGTCCCTAGGAGCAGGCCAAGAAAGAAGAGTATTGGTTCCCTAAAGACAGCACAACATGCCAACAACACCATCACTTCATCTAAAAAAATGCTTTTCGTTCACTAAGCTGTAATATCTGGAGGTGAACACTTTGCCGATGTTCTATTGCAAAAGGTAGTACCAAATCAAAAGTTCGGTCTTTCTTTTATGTCTTGCTGTATGAATTGTGCGCATGTAAAAAACAGGATGGCCCATTAAACCACGGGAATAGTGTCCCACTGTAAGCTACAGTATAATTATTCAAAAGCAGTGACATTATAGTTAGAATGCAAGTAAAGGACTAGCCAGTATCCAACGAAAACGTTGCTCACAATCATCATACAATAGTCTCTAAACCTAGTGTCCGAATGTCATCGACAATAGATTATCAGCTTTATGCGTTTCAAATTTAATTTCTCAGGAAGGCGGCTACGTACAACAAAACTTGCCTGAGCAGATCCGACGGATGCCTAGAACACCCTATGTAAAAATCTGTCGGGATCCTATCGTACATATTCTGGAATAAAGTACAGAAAACTCGACGTTCGTTGGGAGATACAGTACTGATTAGTGATGAGCGGGTCGACCCGAACCTATCGGGTCGGAGCCATCCGTAAGCGACCCGGAGCGGTTCGGGGCGACCC